>ML432248.1:0-39370 GCA_005239525.1 Nicotiana knightiana | reverse complement strand
TTAGTATAGTTAATCTTTACTTTTAATATTTAGTATTAGTAACTTAAACAACATCAGGTGACAGCTGAGTACTAATTTAAACAGCCTGCTTGATACGTCAATTCCCTGAGGGATCGACTCTGGGCATAACACCCCAGGATTATATTTGCAACGCCCGCTTAGTATTCTACAAGACATAGTTGAGCGTGATCACGTACCTACTATTATGACTTGTCGGGTAGTTTAGGACTCACAAATATGCTTTATGTGTTGTATATGTAATCTTGCATATGGATTAAGTAGTCTAATATCCTCGAATCACACATGTGAAGGCCTAAGGAGTTATGATTTGAAGTTGACATTATTAAATTCTCACCCTGTTAGTATGTTGCCTGCTAAATTATATGGAATCTCCTGCTAATCATGTATTTATACGGGAACCTGAGTCGCATGAATGATTCGCGAGCGGGGTAGTCCTAGTATTATATTAACTCGAGTCGCATGAATGATTCGCGAGCGGGGTAGTCTTTGTATTATATTAACCGTGTCGGATGTTCGATTCGCGAGCGGGGAAGATAGATGCATCTATGGTTCGGGCCGTTTGACCCTCGGCAGTGCACATTTAATTTTCACGTCGTAACGACCGTACTTTCATAGACTGTTATATGTTTGGTAATTTATGAGAAGCCCTATAATTGTAACTTTTGATTTCATGAAAGAAAAGAGGTTAAATTGCTTGTATGCCATGGAAAGGAATGGCGTAAGGGTACTAGAGATTGTTATTTTATGCTCATTTCCTTATTACTGTTCATTACTGCTATTACTGATTAGCCTGTATTCATTTCACAGTGTCTGACCCTAGTAAGTATCACGTTGACCTCTCGTCACTACTTCTTCGAGGTTAGGCGGGATACTCACTGGGTACATATCTGTTTACGTACTCATGCTACACTTCTGTACTTAATTGTACAGGTTCTGAGGCTGGTGCATCTCGTTATCCGACCGGAGCTTGACCCTGGGAGTATATTCTGGACCTGACTCCACGATGAGTTGCTTCCCTTGGCGATTCTCAGCAGCACTATGGAGTTATCTTTGTTTATTTCTGTCTACTTCTTTCAGACAGTAGAACAATTTATTTCATCTTTTTTATATTCTACTAGCTCGCCTGTAGACTTGTGACACTAGTTCCTGGAACACACATAATAGACTTTATATTTTTGGGACTGTATATGTTGGTTCATGATCCTTGTGGCTACATTTACTTAATTTGGTTAATTTATCCGCTTCTACTTAAATGTTCTAAGCTTAAAATTTGGTAAGTGTGGGGATGATTTGTCAAATAAGGAAAATTTTACTAGCAAACAAACTGTTGGCTTGCCTGACCCGGTGTTTGGTGCCATCACGACCTGAGTTAGGATTTTGGGTCGTGACAGCGGAAGACCATATCGACTATTTGAGGGAAGCTTTCGACAAACTGAGATAGTGCTTGATGAAATTAAACATAGAGAAATGCGCAATTTGTGTAGCCTCGGGTATGTTTTTGGGTTTCTTAGTATCAAAACGAGGGATCAAAGTCAACCAAGACCAAATCAAAGCTATTGAAGGGATACTTGAGAAACTAACTATTGAGAAATAGGTCCAAAGTTTGACTGGTCGAGTTGCTGCCCTATCAACATTTATCTCGCGGTCATCCGGTAGATGTCACCCATTTTTCGGCTTACTCAAAAAGGATAACGGCCTCAAGTGGATGTCCAATTGTGTACAAGCTCTGCGAGAACTAAAGGCGTATATGTCGTCACGACCTCTGCTCTCAAAGACTGAACCGGGGGAATACCTCCTCATCTACTTCGCCGTCTCCGAAGTGGCAGTAAGTGCAATCCTGGTCCGAGAAAGTAAAGGTACGCAATATCCCATTTATTATATTAGTAAAACACTTGTCGATGGTGAGACGAGGTACCCAAACCTCGAGAGACTGGTCCTGGCACTGGTCGTAGTTTCACGAAAGCTTAGATTCTTTTTCCAGTGCCACCCTATCTCGGTAGTTACCACCTTTTTTAAGAAGCATTTTACATAAATCCGAATTATCAGGGATTCTAGCCAAGTGGGCCTTCGAGCTAAGCGAGCACGACATCACATATTATCCTCGAACAACAATAAAGTTGCAAGTGCTCTTCGACTTCGTTGTAGACTTCAGCGCAAAGATAATGCATGAGGTCGAGAAGGAAGCCCCTCAAGCTTCTCTTCAAACATAAGACCTCTAGATCCTATACACCGATGACGCATCTAACACTTTGGGATTCGAAGTGGGACTCATACTCGAGGTCCTCATCGACGAAGTGATTCGCCAGTCCATAAGGTGCCCAGATATGTTTAACAATGAGGCCGAGTATGAGGCTGTAATTGTAGGGTTGAGACTAGCACTCAATTATGGGGAGAAACAGTTGAAACTCCATTGTGATTCTCAGCTCCTAGTCAACCAAGTCACAGGGACTTTCCAAAGCAAAGGACAAAGGTTCCAAAATATCAAACCGAGATATGTAAGCTACTGCTGAATTTCGACGAATGCCAGCTCGACCAAATCCCACATGCCCATAATGTCAAAGGGGACGGGCTCGCCAAATTCGCCGCATCCAGCATAAGCATCACAACCAGGGATAAATTTAGTTAACCTCCTTAACTCGTCGCTAGACCAAATTGAGTTAAGACTTGTAAGTTAACTTGGGTTTGGCTCAATTGTATTATCATCTACTTGCAGGACCACACACTCCCAAATCAAAAAAAGGAAGCTAAAAAACTAAGAATGCAAGTAGCCAGATATAGCCTCCTTCATAACGACTTATACAAGAGAACATACAATGATCTGGCATAGTGTTTGGGTCCAAACCAAACCCAGCTCGTTCTCGAAGAAATCCATGAAGGAAATTGCGACACTCAGTACGATGATCGAGCACTTGTTACGTGTATCATACAGGTAGGAAACTACTGGACCACCATGGAAAAAGAGGCCTCAGAATTTGTGAAGAAATGTGAACAATGTCATAAATACGCCCAAAGTTTGTAACTTTCTCTAATTATGTAATCTGAGCAACGACGCCAAAGTAATAGAAACTTATGTTTAATAAAATTGCCTTAATAAAAGGACAGGTTCAACCAAGTTCGAACAACACCTACCGGCCATCGGCCACGATTTGACAAAAGGTTAAGTTCGACCAAGCTCGAATAAACACCTATCGGCCCTCGGCCCCACCATAAAAAAGGTTAAGTTCGACCAAGTTCGAACAATGCCTATATGCCTTCGTCCAAAATTCAAGGAAAGGTTAAACTCGACCTAGCTCGAACAAACACCTATCGACCCTCGTCCACACCTTAACAAAAGATTAAGTTCGATCAAGTTTGAACAAAGCTTATAGGCCCCTGTCCACTATTCAAGGAAGGGTTGATTTTCGAACCAGCTAGAACAAACAATTATCAACCCTCGGCGACACCTTAACAAAAAGTTAAGTTCGACCAAGTTCGATGAACGCCTATAGGGCCCCGACCACAATTCAAGGCAGGTTAAGTTTGACAAAGCTCAACGAATAGATATTAGCCATCGGTTGCACCGTAAAAAAGGGTTAAGTTCGACCAAGTTCGAACAACGCCTATCGGCCCTCGCCCACAAATTAGGGAAATGTTAAGTTCAACCCACCTTGAACAAATACCTACCAGCGAAATCTAAGAGAAGAGACATACTCGACCTATGTAAACAAAGGGGTGACATAGCCATATATATTCGCCCCTAAAGCTACGACCAGGTAGAAGACCAAATGTGATGATCCAAGGGGTTATTTTATGAATTAAGACTCTGTTCTAGGCTTATTAGCTATTAAAAGATAAATTTTAACTATCTCAATTTGCGTGCAAAGTCCGGGCGTGAAACTGAAAAGCTTTTATGTGAAAATATAAAAAATATAAAATTTTAGAATTTAAAGTTTGGTTTTAGTTGACTTGAGTCAACATTTTGAGTAAACGGACCCGGATCTGCGTTCCGACAATCCGGGGAGGTCTGCGGTAAAATATGAGATTTGGGCATATGCCCGGAATTGAGATTCCGAGGTCCCAAGCCTTAGAAATCAATTTTTAAAAAAAATGTTTTTGCTGAATTATTAATGAAATAAAGAAAAGAATTAATGTTTGAAACCATTGGTATCGAGCCCGTATTTTGGTTTCGGAGCCCAATACATATTTGTTATAGTATTTAAATACTATCTATGAATTTGGTGAGAATCGGAGATTAATTGACGTTATTAGGACGTTCGGTTGAGAAATAATGAACTTTAAGTGTTCTTGAGAAAAATGATGAGTTTTGAGGTTTAATTCATAGTTTTACATGTTATTTTTATGATTTGATCGCACGAGCAAGTCCGTATGATATTTTTAGACTGCGTGCATGTTTGGTTTGGAGCCCCGAGGGCTCGAGTGAGTTTCGGAGAGACCATGGGGTATTTTTACACTTAGAAAAGTTTGATGTTTTGCTGCATCTGGTGCCTAACAAGTTTGTGCTTCACGATCGTGAAGCTACTCCCGCGATCGCGAAGGGTAAAATTCCTGGGAGTCATTTTTGTACTACGCGAATGAAGAATACTAGGCCGCAAACGCGAAGCATCGACGGGATACCCTTCACGAACACGTGCCGACTCATGCGAATGCGTTGAGTAAACTGGGATTGGGGGAGGAGCCTGGGTTTTTTTCTATGCGAACGCGACCATTGGGCTGCGATCGCGGAGGGCCCAGTTGGTAAAACATCGCGAACGCGGGCAGGCTCACGCGATCGCATTAAAGGCCTACCCAGTCATATTTAAACACTGTTAAACATGGACAGAACCCTTTCTTTCACTATTTTTCGAACTACCAATCCCTAGAGACGATTTTCTTCACCAAAGTCCATCCCCAAAGTGTAGGTAATCAATTGTAAAAATCGAATCTTTACCTCGAATTGAGGTCGGATTTCGAAACTAAATGCATATTCGGGCTCTGGGGTGAATGGCTAAACGTAATTTGGTCTGAACCCCGAGTTTGGACAAGGCGGGCCCGAGGTCGGGTTTTAATTTTTTTTGAGAAAAACTTAGGAAAATTATAATTTTTTGTAAAGTTAGTTCGTTTAGAATTAATTAATGATATTAGGTTAATTATGGTTAGATTCAAGTGTATTGGAGGTGAATTCAAAAGGAAAAGTTATAATTGAGCAGTGAGTGGCGTGCGAATTTGAGGTAAGTGCTTGGTTTAACCTTGACTTGAAGGAATAGGAATCCCCAACTTAGTTGCTATGTGAAATTGCATGTGTGTGGTGTATAGGCGAGATGACAAGTATCTATGTAGCATCAAATTATCTGCTTAACATGATCCCTTTCCCCGTTTCAAATTTATTTGCTTCATGGCTTAATTGTTTTAGGCTCATTGATGTTTCTATGACTACTTGGCTTTGTTAACTGTTGTTAAGTCTTGTTTCAATTATCTTAGAAAGTGTTGGTTGTTTCCTTGGTTTCATTGTGGTACATAAAGATTGAGCAGGTTGGCATTGTTTTTACGAGATATATACATTCCTGTTGGTTTCACTTCTCAGATGGTATTGATGAAGTTTATGAGAAATACAGTTTATTGTTTATAATTGTTGAGACAAAGGTATTGTGAAAGGCTTTGACCTAAATTGTGAAATTTTTATAAATAAAGTGATATGATATGTCTGGTGGGAGCGGGTTGCACGCTGCTATAAGGAGTGATAAGGGTGGACAGGTGGGATCGGGTTGCACGCTGCAACAGGAGCAATAAGGGTGATATATATATATAGGGAGGAGCAATAAGGGTGGACAGGTGGGAGCGGGTTGCACGCCACAACAAGGAGAAATAAGGGAGGACACTTATGTTTTACTGATTTTCAAAGAAAACAAAAATTTGAGAACTTACTGGTTTACCTCACCATTTTCCATATTTTGCACTACTCTTATTTTTAAGTTAAAGTTTGGAAATTTGGAAACTTACGTGAGAATTGGTTATAGCTGAGACCTGGAAAAGGTGGCTGAGTTATTTGAATTGTTGCTACAGTTATTGTTTGTTTATTATAGAAATTCCTTTTTGCTTTATTTTATATTGTTCACATGTTATATTGTTAATGCCCTTTCGTAGCCCTGTCACTACTTCGTCGAGGTTAGGCTCGGCACTTACTCAGTACATGGGGTCGGTTGTACTGATACTATACTCTGCACTCTTTTGTGCAGCTCCATGTACCGACCATCATTATAGATTTTAGTAGCAGTCATTCATCATTCGGAGACACGAGATATATCTGTCGGCGTTCGCAGATTCCTGGAGTTTTCTCTTAGTTTATAGAGACTGTTTTATTTTACTGAAATCAAATATATTATTTCTTTCAGCCCATTATTTGTTGTATTCTTAGAAGTTCGTGAATTGTGACACCAGACCTTGGGTAGTCTTAGAGTTATATATATTTAGTTCGTGGATCGGTTTTGTTTATTGGTTTAACATTTTATTTATGAGGTTATTCGCTGGAAATCATTGTACTTAATTTACTTTATGTATAATTGTGTTTAAATAAGTAACCAAAGGAAAAATAGCTAATCGAATTCTAACATTGTCTTTCCTAGCAAGTGTGGTGTTAGGTGCCATCACGATCCCTAAGGTTGGGAATTTGGGTTGTGACAAGTTGGTATTAGAGCACTAGGTTAAATAGGTCTCACAATTCACGAGCAAGCTTAATAGAGTCTGAAGGATCGGTACAGAGACATCTGTACTTATCTATCAGAGGCTATCGAGTTAGGAAACAACTCCATTTTTTTATTTCTATTCCCTCGTGCGATTCTTGTTATCTCTAATACTGATTGAACTCTTCTACTCTTTAGCAGATGGCGAGTACACGTGCTTCTTCTTCCGCTAACCAACAATCCGATTTTCCAGCAGTAGTGGCTTCTATTAGGGGCAGAGGCACGTCAGAGGCTGAGCCAGGGGCAGGACTCAGTCCATTGCTCATACTGCAGCCCCAGTTGCAGAGCCCCAGATTGATATTGATGGGGGGCTCCAGCTCAGACCGTTCCAGCCGGACCATCTTAGGTCCAAAGGGGTTTATTGCTACCCCGGTGCTTCAGGATGCTTTGGTTCGATTAGTGTGCCTTATGGTGAGTGTAGCCTAGACTGGCGCACTCCCTGCTGTAGCAGCAGCATTCAGGCTGGAGGAAGGGTCCAGACTCCTGTTACCCACACTCCTAATCAGACTACTCCTCAGGTTCAAACCCCAGCAGCCAATCCAGTTGGGATAATTTAGCCATTTGCTCTAGCGCCCTCCGTTGATGGAGCAGCTATGTCCACCGATGCTTTATTGAGGTTGGACAGGTTCATTAAGCTATTTCCTATACATTTAAGTGGTGAGACTTCAGAGGATCCTCAGGAAAATCTGGATAGTTGTCACGAGGTATTGCAGTGTGGTCACCTGCCTTGACTTGGGATCAGTTTTCTCACCTCTTTTTGGAGAAGTTTTTGCCTGTTACTACTCGAGAAGAGAAGCGTCGTTAGTTTGAGCGACTTCAGCAGGGCAGCATGACCGTCACTCAGTATGAGAATCATTTCGTGGACTTGGCCAGACATGCTATTCTCTTATTTCCCACCGAGGGAGAGAGAGGGTCAAACAGTTTATTGAGGGCCTTGCTCAGCCCATCAGGTTGCAGATGGCCAAGGAGACAGGAACCGAGATTTTTTTTCAGGATGCAGCTAATGTGGCTAGTAGAGTTGAGTCGGTTCTTAGGATGGGATGTCAGGGGTCTGACAAGAGACCTCGCCACTCCGGTGGTTTCAGTGGTGCTTTATCTGGAGGTGGGGGTTCATAATGTAGAGGCCAGTCTTCCAAGCTGTTCTATTCGGCACTTCAGGCTTCACATGGTAATTCAGGTGGTCGTGGTTCTTATGTGCCTCCTTCTGCTCAACCAGCCTTCAGTGCACCATCAGCTCCTATTAGAGTACCTCCTTTGCAGAGTTAATATCGTGGTCAGCCGGCTCGTCAGGGTCAATCTTCATATTAGGAGGGATGTTTGAATGTGGTGAATATGGGCGTATTCGGAGAGCTTGTCCGAAGTTTCTGGGTAATCAGCATCAGTACCAGGGTTCTCGTGCCATAGTTCCGGCACCAGCTGCAACACCACCTGCTTAGCCAGCAAGAGGTAGGGGTCAGGCAGCCAGAGACAGGGGTCAGATTGTTAGAAGTGGAGGACAGGTCGCTAGAGGTGGAGGACAGCTCGCTAGAGGTGGAGGTCCGCCCATCATAGATCCTCCTGGAGACATGGTTCAGGGTGGTGGAGCCCAGCCCAGATTATATGCATTTCCATCCAGACCCGAGGCGGAGTCCTCAGATGCAGTTATCACAGGTACCATTTCAGTTTGTAATAAAGATTCTTTAGTCTTGTTTGGTCCAGGGTCTACTTATTCTTATGTGTCATCCTATTTTTCCTCGTACTTGGTTGTGCCCCGCGATTCCTTGAGTGTCCCTGTTTATGTGTCTACGCCGGTGGGGGATGTTATTGTTGTAGATTGTGTATATCGTTCGTGCATAGTCATTATTGAGGGTCTTGAAACTAGTGTAGACCTGTTTCTTCTTGACATGGTCTATTTTGATGTCATATTGGGCATGGATAGGTTGTCACCTTATTATGCCATCTTGGACTGCCACGCCAAGACAATTACTTTAGCTTTGTCAGGATTGCCTCAGTTAGAATAGAAAGGGACTCCTGGTCACTCTCCCAGCAGAGTGATTTCTTATGCCAAGGCCTGTCACATGGTTGAGACAGGATGTTTGGCTTATTTGGCTCATATCCGTGATTTTGATGCCGAGATTTCTTCAATAGAGTCAATGCATATTTTTCGGGAGTTTCCCGAAGTGTTTCCTGCAGACCTGTCGGGGATGCCACCCGACAGGGAGATCGATTTTTGTATTGATGTTGCTCCAGGAACTCACCCCATTTCTATTCCTCCATATCGGATGGACCTACCAGAATTGAAAGAATTGAAAGAACATTTTCAAGACCTGCTTGATAAGGGTTTCGTCAGTCCTAGTGTCTCGCCCTGGGGTGCACCGGTCTTTTTCGTAAAGAAGAAAGATGGATCGATGAGGACGTGTATAGATTACCGGCAGTTTATAAAGTTACTATCAAAAATAAGTATCCATTGCCAAGAATTGATGATTTATTTGATCAGCTTCAGGGTGCCAATGTGTTTTCAAAAATTGATCTGAGATCGGGCTACCATCAGTTGAAGATTAGGGCGTCCGTTGTCCCTAGAACAGCCTTTCGGACAAGGTATGGGCACTATGAATTTTTGGTGATGTCTTTTGGCTTGACTAATGCCCCAACAGCCTTTATGGATTTGATGAATCGAGTTTTCAAGACTTATCTATATTCCTTCGTAATCGTGTTCATTGATGATATTCTTATATACTCCCGCAGTCGGGAGGAGGATGAACAACACCTCCGTATAACACTCCAGACTTTGAGGGATACTCAGTTGTATGCAAAATTTTCAAAGTGTGAGTTCTGGTTAGACTCAATAGCTTTCTTGGGTCACGTCATATCAACATAGGGTATTCAGGTGGATTCTAAGAAGATAGAGGCAGTCAAGAACTGACCTAGACCCACTTCAGCCACAGAAATCAGGAGCTTCTTGGGTTTGGCGGGATACTACCGTCGTTTTGTAGAGGGGTTCTCGTCTATAGAAGCCCCGATGACGAGATTGACTCAGAAAGGTGCCCCATTTAAATGGTCGAATGAGTGTGAGGTGAGCTTCCAGAAGCTCAAGACAGCCTTGACTTCAGCACCGGTATTGGTGTTACTATCAGGTTTAGGATCTTTCACGGTATATTGTGATGCTTCCGTGTTGGGTTGGGAGAGGTATTTATGCAAGAGAGGAGAGTGATAGCATATGCGTCTCGGCAGTTAAAGATTCATGAGAAGAATTATCATGTCCATGACTTAGAGTTGGAAGCCATTGTTCATGCATTGAAAATATGGAGGCACTATTTTTATGCGTGCCATGTGAGGTTTACACGGATCATCGTAGCCTCCAGTACTTGTTCAAGCAAAAGGATATTAATTTAAGGCAGAAGAGATGGTTGGGGAAGGCCAATGTGGTGGCCGATGCATTGAGTAGGACAACAGTAAGTATGGGTAACCTTGCATTTATTCCCTTTGGTGAGAGACCGTTAGCTTCAAATATTCAGACATTGGCTAATCAGTTCATGAGGTTGGATATTTCGCCCAGCCATGTTCTAGCTTGTACAGTTGCTCGGTCTTCCTTATTCGAGCGTATCAGAGATCATCAGGATGATGACCCGCACTTGATGGTCCTTAGGGACACAGCTCGGCATGGTGGTGCCAAGAAGGTTACAGTTGAAGATGATGGTGTTTTGAGGATACTGGGTCGTATATGTGTGCCTAACATTGATGGACTTCGTGAGTTGATTCTTGAAGAAGCTCACAATTCTAAGTATTCTATTCACCCGTGTGCTGCCAAGATGTACCATGACCTACGACAACACTACTGGTGGCGAAGGATGAAGAAGGATATTGTTTCTTATGTGGCTCGTTGTTTGAATTGCCAACAGGTGAAATATGAGCATCAAAGACCCGGTGGTTTACTTCAGCAGATAGAGATTCCTGAGTGGAAGTGGGAGCGTATCACTATGGACTTTGTTGTTGGACTCCCACGGACTCAGAGGAAGTTCGACGCCATTTGGTTATTAAGGATAGGTTGACTAAATCAGCACATTTCATTCCAATGGCAAGTACTTACACTTCAGAGCGGTTGGCAGAGATATATATATTCGAGAGATTGTTCGCCTTCACGGTGTGCCCGTGTCTATTATTTCTTATAGGGGTACGCAGTTTACCTCGCACTTTTGGAGGGCAGTTCAGCGAGAGTTGGGTACCCGAGTTGAGTTGAGTACAACATTTCATCCTCAGACGGACGGGTAGTCCGAGCGTACTATTCAGATTTTGGAAGATAAGCTCTGCGCTTGTGTCATTGACTTTGGAGGTTCTTGGGATCAATTCTTGCCGTTAGCAGAGTTTTCTTATAATAATAGTTATCAATCGAGAATTCAGATGGCTCCTTATGAGGCATTATATGGTAGACGGTGTAGATCGCCAGTTGGATGCTTTGAGCCGGAAGAGGCTAGATTATTGGGTACAGACTTAGTTCAAGAGGCCTTAGATAAGGTCAAGATTATTCAGGATCGACTTCGTGCAGCTCAGTCTAGGCAAAAGAGTTACGCCGATCATAAGGTTCGGGATGTGGCATTCATGGTTGGAGAGAGAGTATTACTTCGGGTATTGCCCATGAAGGGTGTTATGAGATTTGGGAAGAAGGGCAAGTTGATCCCTAGGTATATCGGGCCATTTGAGATTCTTGATAGAGTGGGGGAGGTACCTTATAGACTTGCATTGCCTCCAGGGTTATCCTCCGTTCATCCGGTATTTCGTGTATCTATGCTCCGGAAATATCATGGGGACCCGTCCCACGTGTTAGATTTCAGCTCTGTCCAATTGGACAAAGACTTGACTTACGAGGAGGAGCCGATAGCCATTTTAGACCGGCATGTCCGTCCGTTGAGATCAAAGAGTTACCCTTCAGTTCGAGTACAGTGGAGGGGTCAGCCTGTTGAGTCAGCTACTTGGGAGTCCAAGTCGGACATGCAGAGTAAATATCCATACTTGTTTGCCAATTCAGGTAATCTTCTATGTCCGTTCGAGGATGAACATTTGTTTTAGAGGTGGAGATTGTGATGACCCAAGGGGTCATTTTATGAATTAAGACTCCGTTCTAGGCTTATTATCCATAAAAAGATTAATTTTAACTACCTCGATTTGCATGCACAGTCCGGACATGAAACCAGAAAGCCTTTATGTGAAAATATAAGAAATACAAAATTTTAGAATTTAAAGTTTGGTTTTAGTTCATTTGAGTCAACATTTTGAGTAAAAGGACCCGGATCTGTGTTTCGACGATTCCAGGAGGTCCGCGGTAAAATATGAGACTTGAACGTATGCCCGGAATTGAATTTCCGAGGTCCCAAGCCTTAGAAATCAATTTTTGAAAGAAATTATTTTGTTGAATTATTAATGAAATAAAGAAAATAATTATGTTTGAAACCATTGGTATCGGGCCCATATTTTGGTTAGGGAACCCGGTACAAATTTGTTATAGTATTTAAATACTATATATGAAATTTGGTGAGAGCCGGAGTTTAATTGACGTGATTCGGACGTCCGGTTGAGAAATAATGAACTTTAAGTATTCTTGATAAAAATGATGAGTTTTGAAGTTTAATTCATAGTTTTACATGTTATTTTTATGATTTGATCGCACGAGCAAATCCGTATGATTTTCTTAGACTTGCGTGCATGATTGGTTTGGAGCCCCGATGGATCGGGTGAGTTTCGGATAGACCACGGGGTATTTTTACACTTAGAAATGTTTGTTGTTTTGCTGCATCCGGTGCCCAGAGATTTTGTGCTTCGCGACTGCGATCGTGAGGGGTAAAATTCCTGGGAGTCATTTTTGTACTACGCGAACGCGAAGTCTGGGCCGCGAACGCGAAGCATCGGTGGGATACCCTTCGTGAACGCGTGCCAACTCATGCGAATGCGTTGAGTAAACTGGGCCTGGGGGAGGAGCCTGGGTTTTATTCTGTGCGAACGCGACCATTGGGCCGCGATCGCAGAGGACCCAGTTGGTAAAGCATCGCGAACGCGGTCAGGCTCACGCGATCGCGTAGAAGGCCTGCCCAGTCATATTTAAACACTGTTAAACACGGACAAAACCCTTTCTTTCACTATTTTTCGAACTACCAAGCCCTAGAGACGATTTTCTTCACCAAAGTTCATCCCCAAAGTGTAGTTAATCAATTCTAAACTCTACTCTTTCAATTACCAAATGTTTTTCATCGCTTTTAAATCAAAAAATCAAGAATTTTCATGGTAAAAATTGAGGGTTTGGGTAGAATTAGGGAATTTTGTAAAAATCAAATCTTTACCTCGAATTGAGGCGGGATTTAGAAACTAATTGCATATTCGGGCTCGGGGGTGAATGGGTAAACGTAATTTGGTCCGAACTTCGAGTTTGGACCAAGCGGGCCCGGGGTCGGGTTTCAACTTTCTTTGAGAAAACTTAGGAAAAATTATAATTTTCAGTAAAGTTAGTTCCTTTAGAATTAATTAATGATATTAAATTACTTATGGTTGGATTCGTGTGTATCTGAGGTGAATTCAAAAGGAAAAGCTATAATTGAGCAGTGAGTGACCCGCAAATTTGAGGTAAATGCTTGGTTTAACCTTGACTTGAGGGAATAGGAATTCCCAACTTAGTAGCTATGTGAATTTGCATGTGTGTGGTGTATAGGTGAGGTGACGAGTATCTATGCACCACCAAATTATCTACTTAACATGATCTCTTTCCCCGTTTCTAATTTATTTGATACACGACTTAATTGTTTTAGGCTCATTGATGTTTCTATGACTACTTGGTTTGTTTAACTGTTGTTAAGTCTTGTTTCAATTATTTTGGAAAGTGTTGGTTGTTTCCTTGGTTTCATTGTGGTACATAAATATTGAGCTAGTTGGCATTATTTTTACGATTTATATACATTCCTGTTGGTTTCACTTGTGAGATGGTATTGATTAATTTTATGAGAAATACATTTTACTATTTATAATTGTTGAGACAAACGTATTGTGAAAGCCTTTGACCTAAATTGTGAAATTTTTATAAATAAAGTGATATGATATGTCTGATGGGAGCGGGTTGCACGCCGCAACAAGGAGTGATAAGGGTGGACAGGTGAGATCGGGTTGCACGCTGCAACAGGAGCAATACGGGTGTGATATATATATATAAGGAGGAGAAATAAGGGTGGACATGTGGGAGCGGGTTGCACGCCGCAACAAGGAGCACTAAAGGAGGACACTTATGTTTACTGATTTTCAAAGAAAACAAAAATTTGAGAACTTACTGGTTTACTTCACTATTTTTCATATTTTGCACTACTTTTATTTTTAAGTTAAAGTTTGGAAATTTGGAAACTTACGTGAGAATTGGTTATAGCTGAGACCTGGAAAAGGTGGCTGAGTTATTTGAATTGTTGCTACAGTTATTGTTTGTTTATTATAGAAATTCCTTTTTGCTTTATTTTATATTGCTCACAGGTTATATTGTTAATGCCCTTTCGTAGCCCTGTCACTACTTCGTCGAGGTTAGGCTCGGCACTTACTCAGTACATGGGGTCGGTTGTACTGATACTATACTCTGCACTCTTTTGTGCAGCTCCATGTACCGACCATCATTATAGATTTTAGTAGCAGTCATTCATCATTCGGAGACACGAGATATATCTGTCGGCGTTCGCAGATTCCTGGAGTTTTCTCTTAGTTTATAGAGACTGTTTTATTTTACTGAAATCAAATATATTATTTCTTTCAGCCCATTATTTGTAGTATTCTTAGAAGTTCGTGAATTGTGACACAAGGCTCTGAGTAGTCTTAGAGTTATATATATATTTAGTTCGTGGTTCGGTTTATTTATTGGTTTAACATTTTCTTCATGATGATGTAGCAATAAAATTGAAGGATCAAATTTGGGTGCTAAAAGGACATATATATATATATATATATATGTACACTTTTTTTTCTTTTCGGAATAAAGATGCTAACAAAAATTAAACAAAGAAAGCCTAATTTTTAAAAATTATTGTTATCTCAAATTTCGCCTCGATAGTCATTTGGGGTAAGTTCTAGCTAAATTATATTGATCCTGCCTGTTTGTGATCATAATGCTTCTCAATTTCAATAATTTCTCATATATGGAGATGCTCATCATTTGCCTTCATAAAAACAAAAACCACAAACTTGGAAGTTAGATGGCATAAATGAAAAAAATTATGTTCAACAGTATGTAAAATATTATCTTAACACTTTAAAACCGTACACGAGCAATACTTACGAAGAAAGGATGATTATAAACTAAAGAAAATTAGTTGTGCATAGATAAATATATTAGAAACTCCTTTTTATATATTTTTTAGACTGAAAATAAGAATATATAAATAAAATAAAATCTTTTTGACTTTTAAATTTACAATCACACAAGAAATTTTGAAAGAAACTGTGACCACACATGTTCTATGTGTAATAGGCTGAACTAATTTTACACTATAACAGTCATAAAGTGTTGGTCATGAATATAAATGTAACGACCAGTTTTGTCGTTCCGAGAGTTTTAGCCCCGTTTTTCCCGTTTCTGCTTCATTATATGTGGTTCAGCTCTATTATGTTGCTATATATATATATATATATATATATCCTTTTAGCACCCAAATTTGATCCTTCAATTTCTTACTCTTTCCAGCTATCTATAATTGAGTAGAAATGGTTATCAAAGCAAGAGATGGAGAAACATGAAAAAAAAAAATCAAAAAAAAATCAAAAAATGGGCATTCTGAAAAAATTGTGCTTCATGTATATATGAATGTTCACACAAAAATAAAAAAAAATGGATATATGCTTGTGAAGGAAATTCGTGGTTGACAAAATAATTAACTCTAATGATAAAGCTGGAAAGAACTAGTCACTATAAATATATCCTTTACCCTTACCAGCATTAAGCCAAATATTACAAAACCAAAAAAGTTCTAAGAAGATTTTTAGAAATCAATGTTGATCTTATATTAGTAGAGACTGACATGAAGGGCACGCTTATGGAAAAATTTGAGAAACTCAAGAGTAGTGATCATAAAATTATCAATCTCAAAAGGTTCATCAGGAATACGAGATGCAAAATTTTTGTTGCTAAATAAAAGCAGAGCAGAAACAAGGTAAAGATTGAACTTGAAAAAGTTATTGGTGTTGAACTTTCTGTGAATTTTTATTTTTTCAATTTTCTATTTTATTGTCGAGGACGAGCATTGGTTCAAGCATGGGGGGAATTTGGTGAATATAAAATATTTACTTTTAATATCCTACTTTAAATAATATACTTAAATTATATTTCGAATTTTGCCTTTTTCTAATTAATTTTTATAGGAAAAAAAAGAAAAAAAAGGAAATTATAAATAACGGAAGGAAATGATAGAATGCTCGATGAAAGTTTACTATGACAAACATAAGAATTGAAATAACAAATGGAAGTCTATAAATGAAGTTTCGACGCATACAAGCTCATTCTTCGGACACAACCAAGTTCATTCCTTGGACATATATAATTATTTAATGCTTGCAAGGGTTTCCTATAAATATAATGCAATTTGGCTTCGAAGGGGGAGGAAGAGAAGAACAACTTTTATCTAAACCTTGGCCTTAACTTCTTTCTTTAACTATTTTTTCTTTGTAAGTTTTTGGAGTTTATAAGAGTATTAGTAATATTCTAGAATTCCTTTTTGTTGCTAGATTTAAATACTCCATAATGGAGTAATCTCATTTGTTGGGATAGTTGATGAAGCTTGATAAATATTTTTATAATATTATTTCAGTTTTAATACATCCTTGGCTTGAAATTTTCTTTGTATAATTCATATTGTGCTGAAATAATGGTTCCTAATTAATCATTATTATCACTTCTATATATTTTATTTAAGTTATTCTTATATTAATTTTGTAATTCTCATAGAGAAAAATTAATATATAATAACCAATGAACAAAATAGTAGAGTGAGAATAATTTTTTATAAAACTCTTATTTCAAATCTGTAATCTTGTTTGTCTCAGTTTTAATTCTCACGGAGGAATTGTTGTAGGCAAGATTACTGCTTTTTAGTAAAAATATTCTCACGAAGTTTTTACTACCTTTTAGCACAATTCAAGCAAGAAAATATTTCAGTTTGATCGTCACTAGTTTTAACTCAATTAAATACATAACCTCACAGAGTGCTATTAATTGACTTTTTCTTAGTGAGAAAATATAATTGTATTAGCAACAAGCAATTATTCTTTAGAGAAATATATGTAGAAATTGAGATTATATTGTAATAATATTATCAAGTGAATTCAACGATTCCAAACTCTTTTTAAATTATAAATTTTTCGGAAATTATTTGTTTTGCTTTAAGTAATTAACAAGTTTTAAAACCCCACTCACCTTTCATCAATTTGGTTCTCTCAAATAGTAGTAAAAATAATAAAAGTTTGTAGCCTAGATAAACCAATCTCTGTGGGACAATATCATAAACTATATTAGAATTTGACTGAGTACGAGCATAAAAATCATATGCACATTGGACTCGTCAACCCTCATTGTCTCGGTCCTCATCATCCACTCTACCTTCGCTCTGAGGGTATGCGGAATCATACGAGGAATCCTTGTCACGATGATCTATGCCCTCTTCTCCATAGTCTTCATCAGGTCGAGGCATGGCAGGGTCGTACCCACAAGTTACCCGAGCTTTACGAGCCTTAACCCAGGCATCCTCAAAGGCCGCCTAAAAAATAGAGCACGTTGCATGAAAGTTCCAAAACACATCTAGTCAGGCCTCGATGTGGATCCACTCTTTTTATAACTCCTAAGGGACGTCGGGGAAATCAGAAGAATTTGAAGAAGACGGTCGTGCAACTAGTTGGGTCCTCTCAGCCTCCAGGGCAGTAACTCGATCATGAAGGTCGGAGTTTTCGCTGTCCAGTTCCCCGATCCTCTCCTCGAGCCATTCCTCCTTAGCCCTCGTCGATGACTGATCGTTTCCCCGCTCAACTCAAAAAGTCTTATTCTCCAACTCGTGGATTTCCACCTTCTTCCGAGCATCCAACCGGGACGACTCTGCCTTCTCAAGCTCCGATTGTTTCTCGGTAATCTCGTCGCTGAGAGCCTCCGCCTTGAACTGACACTCTTCAAGTTGACCACGCAGTTGGACCACTTGGGCTTGAAGATCACTACATTATCTCTTTATGCCCCTACCGAGCTCGAGCTCCTCCTCTTGGATCCTCAACGTCCCTTCAAGGGCGATACACTTCTCTACGGCCTGCATCAGCTCTTCATCCCTCTTCTTCAAGTCTTCCCTCAGGGCTAGCAAATTGCTTCCTTCACGAAGCCAACTTTGGAGATCCCCGTACTTACTGCGGTACTCAGTATATTTTCCTTTCAGCTTCACAAAGATCTCTTTGCGCCTTTTTTCCTTTTGGGCGATCTTAATTTCCAGAATCACTGTCTTCAAGTAAAAAAAAGGCCAAAACTTGGAATGTTCTATAGCATTAGAAAAGGGGCGCACAACAGTACTTACCCTAAGAGCAAGGCAAGCAATGCCCTTTGACAGATCATGTTCATCTATCTCCTTGAGGGTCTTACCCTCGACGTCGGAACAAAGAGGACCGAGGGCAGGGACTACCTCCTTGGTGTTCACCAGCAAATCACGATCCATTAGGATTGTGATGGTCCTCGAACCCCTTTCCAATCTCATGTCGAGCTGGGTGAGACCCTCGTTGATCATTCTCATGTCGTCCAAATAAACATCGGAGCTTGACTCGTCACCATCCTCGGCAACAACCTTCCCCTATCGCTAGTAGGCAAAGAGGCGTCCACGGCAATTCGAGAGTTTGAAGCCTCCTCTTGCCGCGAAAGTTCCTGGTCGCCGCCAACACCTCCTCGATCTCTCTCCGCTCGGAATGTAAGGGTGCACCTACATTGACTCCTACCGGTCTTGGGACCTTGAGGCTCGAGTCAATATCATCATTAAAAAAATTCCGCGTTTCACATAACGTGAAACCTCCTTCTGTGATGTCAGCGGATGAAGAGACTCTGCCACCCACATCCATGGACCTCCTTTTCGAGGTTGAATATCCCCATTGCTGGACGAGTGTTCGTCGTCCTTGTCAACAAGTGAAAATAAGGGATGAGCGGAAGTCGCGACAGTCGGAACAGGGACGGGGGAGGAAACATTGACAAGAAGAATTAGGGCGAAGGCAGAAGTGGCAATAACTGAGATAAGGGCAGAGATTGAAGGCGTAATGGCCCTCCTTCTTAGGAACAATGTGTAACGACCCGACCAGTCGTTCCGAGAGATTAACCATATTTTCCCCATTTCTGCTTCGTTTTGTGTTGTTTAGCTTATTTGTGTTGTGTTGGGTCAGTTGGCTCGGGTTCGGAGTGGTTCGGGAGAGGAATGAGACATTTAGTCTCTTAAGTTGGGTGAATAGTTGGAAAAATAAACCGGAAGTTGACTTATAGGTAAATGATCTCGGATTATGGTTTTGATGGCTCAGATAGCTTCATTAGGTGATTTGGGACTTAGGAGTGTGTTCGGAGGTCCGGAGTAGAATAAGACTTGAATTGGCGAAATTGGATTTTTGGCGATTTCCGGTCGACAGTGGAAATTAGCTATCGGGGTCGAAATGGAGTCCGGAAAATGGATAAGGTTCGTACTGTCATTTGGGATGTGTGTGCAAATTTTCAAGCCATTCGGACGTGGTTTGGGTGGTTTTGGCATCGTTCGCAAATTTCAGAAGTCTGGAAATCCTTAGGCTTGAATTTTGGATTAATTCGGTGATTTGATGTTATTTTGAGTGTTCCGAGGGTTCGACTAAGTTTGGATGATGATGTAAGACATGTTGGTATATTAGGTTGGAGCCTCGAGGGGCTCAAGGTGATTTCAGACGGCCATCGGGAGGTTTAAACTTGGAAAAATACAGCAAAGCTGCTGCTGGTGCATGGCTTCTGGTGTGGCCGCACCTCCGGATGAGGAGCCATAGGTGCGATGACCGCAGGTGCGGTTGGACTTGAGCGAAAGCAGAAAATGGGAGGTTGGCTTAAGGGCGTAGGTGCGGAACTTTGGTCGCACCTGCGAGCCCGCATGTGCGAAGGGAGGACCGCAAATACGGAAATGGGAGTTTAAGTCATTCTCGAAGGTGCGCACCTGGGACCGCAGGTGCAAGTCCGAAGGTGCGAGAGTTTTGTCCGCAAGTGCCGAAAATGCTGGGCAGAACCTATAAAAAGTTGCCTTCGCGAATTTTCACTTATTTCTTCACCATTTTGACAGATTTTGGAGCTTGGAGCTGCGATTTCAAGGGGAATTAAGTGAGGTAAGCTACTTGGACCTTGTATCTTGTGTTTTAGGAAATTCTTCCATAGTTTAATCATGATTTTAGTGGAAAATTTGGGGAAATTTTTTGGAGATTAGGGCTTGAAATTGGAGAGCTTAAATTGGGGATTTGAGGGGCCATTTGGGGTCCGATTTTGATAATTTTGGTATGTATAGACTCGTGAGGGGATAAGGATTCTAGAGTTGTGATTTTTAACGGATTTCGAGACGTGGGCCCGGGTCGGGTTTGGCCAATTTCAGGATTTTTTAGTAAATTTGTTAATTTTCGCGTGGATTTTGTTCTTTTAACATATATTGATGATATGGTACTGATTTTGGTAGATTCAGAGCGATTGGAGGCCGAGTCAAGAGACAAAGGCATCGCGTGTTAGGATTTTGGCCGGTTTGAGGTAAGTAACAAATGTAAATCTAGACCTGAGGGTATGAAACCCCGGTATTTCTTATTGTTTTGATAAATGAGGTGATGCACATGCTAGGTGACGGGCGTGTGGGCGTGCATCGGTAGGGATTGTGACTTGGTCCGTCCTGTAGCGACTATTAAGCCGCATATTTGACTGGAAATCATATGTTATTCCGTATTTTAGAGATTATTACTATGTTTTGGGATGTAAGCCATGTTTGGGGCCTTGTGCCGACCTATTTGAACCCTCAGGGGTAACCTTTACTATTGTCCTCACACTGTTTTGATTTGAAAGCATATCCTCATTCATGATTTTTCCTATTTAATGTTTGATTCAGTTTTACTACTCTATTTTAAACATATGGAAGTTGTTTTGGGCTGAATCCCCTGATTTTTACTGAAATGCCCGAGTGGATTTTGAGGATGATGACTGAGTGAGGCCGAGAGCCGAATTGTGAGGATAGTGATGGATCGGGCTGCACGCTGCAGCGTTATATATATATATGGATCGGGCTGCATGCCATAGCGAGATATATATGGATCGGGTTGCACACCGCAATGACATATATTGGATCGAGCTGCACGCCGCAGCGATATAGCGCTTGGGTTGTAGGAGCCCTTCCGGAGTCTGTACACCCCAATGAGCCACAGTCGACTATTTATGGATCGGGCTGCACGCAGCAACGGTTATTATATGGTACCTATTGAGCATGAGTATGGAGTGCGAGTGCTGATTGACGAGAGTTGAGTCACGAGTGACTGAGAGGCTTGCCCGCGAGGCTTATTTGTGAGTGATATTGTCCCCGAGGGGCTTATTTTTTATGAAACCACTGTTTTCACTCTTCTTTACATTGAGCCTCTATTTATAATGTGGAATACACGTTTGATACGATATTTTAATGGGAAATTGGAGTTTTCATGAAGTATCCAGAATCTGAATTCCTGATTTGATTCATTTATTTACATTGTGCTCATGTTATGAAATTTCATGATTTTTAAATGCTCGTCACTGCACTCAAGTCCTTATTTATAATTGTTACTTACTGA
This sequence comes from Nicotiana knightiana, assembly GCA_005239525.1. Classification (NCBI taxonomy): domain Eukaryota; kingdom Viridiplantae; phylum Streptophyta; class Magnoliopsida; order Solanales; family Solanaceae; genus Nicotiana; species Nicotiana knightiana. The sequence continues at coordinate 17,840 of ML432248.1, read as the reverse complement.
GTTGACGTACTCACGTTACTCTCTGCACCTTGTGTGCATATTTAGGTGCCAGAACCGAATGAGGTTTGATTCATCCTCGTTGGAGAATTTGTTGAAGACTGTGAGGTAGTTGCACGGCGTTCGCAGCCCCACCCTTCTTCTTCCTATTTTGTCGTTATTTACATTTCCTAGACTTGTTTTATTAAGGAAATTGTGTCAGATTCTGTGTTCCTTTTAGTTACTCACGGCTGCTGACTCCGGATTTTGGGATATTGTTTAGATGTTTTCCTTTGATTATCCGTACTTGTGAAATATTAAAAATGGAATGTTTTATGATAAATCGAACGTTATTTAATTAAATGAAAATTCCCTTATGTTATGCACAGTAAATTGGCTAGCCTAGTATCACGATAGGCGCCATCACGGTCAGTTTAGATTTGGGGTCGTGACACGAGTCTACGGGGGCTCTCGACTTCCTCGCAGCTCCTCTAACCTAAACCTAGAAAAAAATGAGAAGGAAGAAATCTGCATAACGGACATATGTAGACAATGGAGAAACAACATCAGCGATAGGGAAAATATTACTGTCGAGGGAAGAGATGCTCTGAATTTCTGGACAAAACTCGACCAGTCACGTATCCTCGCCGTATAAGGAATGATTTGCTTGACTCACTCGGCGATGTGGACCACCAAAGTTTAGTAGCTAAAGAAAAAGAACTTATTAACTAACCCATAACAAGAAAAATTTAAAAGAACACAAACACGAGCACTTATGGGTGGGATTCCAGGACTCAGGAAGCCAGCGGCAACAGACACTGCGGCCTTGGTCTTGACAAAGAAATAATCGAGCCAAAAGTGTCGACTATCCTTGTCGTCCATCCTCACCACCAAGCATTTCCCCCCACGGTGATGAAGATTTTGCAATGTCCCTTGATAAAAATAGGGGGCGAAAAGGTGCACCAGGTGGCGTACTGTAATCTCGACCCCGGCCAATTCGGCGAACTTCGTTGACATTTTGACCTCCTTGAAGACGTAAGGTGTGATCTGCGTCGGGCACACATTATAGTAGCAGCACAATTCTTCTATCAATGATAGAAAAGGGAACAAATAGTCGATCATGAACGGATAGGCGTAAAGGGTGCAAAATCCGGGACAATGGATTCGCACTTCGTTGTCGCCAGCAGGGACCAACGCCACGTGATCAATAAGGCCTACCCTAGCATTAATTCGGCTAAACGCTCGACCGTCATCATAGATCGAAATCTCTTAGTCACCACTTCCGACGCCTTGTGGAAATCGGGGTTGGAATCATGATATCGAGGTACAATCTCCTCCACAGTAGAGAGGTTTTCCTCCTCAACAACAACTGCAATGTCTTCCCCTGATTAAGGAAACGACGTCTAAAGGGACAAATGATCCTCCATATGGATATCAGATGAGAGATTTGACGTTTTTATAAAGGAAGACAAAGTAGTAGAGAAAGCAAGTTCCATCTATTGCTAAATTAATATGAATACACTGAATGATACTTGGCAGCTTGATACTTTAACTTACATCGAAATCGAAACTCAATATTCAATGTAGACTTGCGCACCTCTAAAGGTTGTGGTGAGTTCATCCTTAATTAGAAGTTATATTTTGGGTTCGTATCTTAGTTATGGTGTCGTATTTTGTAGGGAGTATTTTAGTTCTATAAGTGATTTTTCTCGATTTAAATCCAAATTAATCGGATCTTAAAACAGATACCCATCAGTTGTAAAACCAAAAATGTAGATTAGCACGAAATACTTTGCCACATTGGCTGGAAGATTGATTATACAAAGGAATCTGATAAAACTTGATGAGTAGTATTCTTTTATTTATATTTTGATTCTATTTATTGAAAATTCTGATTTCGCCAATTCTTGTTGAGAGTGTTTTCTTTTATAATGTGTTATATACCGTATGTTTAACCAAAAAATAGGATTTTTAGTCAAATCCTATATTTAGAAGAAATCGGGTTACTGATAACCAAATAATTCCTTACTTCCTCAATAATTCGCTTGAAAAGAAATAAAAATAGCAATATAAATTAGCAGAAAAGAAAGAAGGAATAAAAATGATAATCGATTCCTCAAAAGAAGTAAGAAAATGTAAGTATATTTCGATAGTACTTGGAACTTGTCCTTACAAGTGAGATTTTCTATCCTTATATGTGAATGTCCAAATATAGTGTTTCTCCCTATTTAAGATGAATTCATTATGAGCATTAATGGCATTAATTTCCTGTTATGGTTGATAATCATAACCGACACATTTGTAACTATAAAAGATTTGTAACGATTCTGATTCCCTTTCTTTATTAATTATGGGTTCATAAGTCTTCCCTCTTTTTAGTCTTGACTCGTTCCGCTCGTGCCTCTTCAACAACTATCTAGGCTCAGTCATTTATTCTTTACTGTCTCGTGGGTGTTTACTCTACATCTTCCTTGATTCATATATTTCATTAATGAAACATGCCAGTTGTCACTCCATCATTGTTCCATGTATCATGCTTTGTCAGCTTAGTAAGGTTCCACGTGTGACATCTTTTTTCCACCAATACAGATAGTCCCTCCACTTTTTGAATATTCTTCAATTGAATATTCGGGAAGTGGTAAATATTTATGGCGGGAATTATTTGCTCCCGCTTTTCGAGTATCATTGTGTTTTCTTCAGAATCAAGGCGACGTATGTCACATCTATTTAATACATGCTACGTGGCTCTTGGAGATTAGTCCTGCGATTTTTCAGCACTTTTTAGGGTTTTTCTGCGGTTGTGTCAGTTAAAAAGTGACGGTTTCATTATGAAACCTCATAATGACCTACTTTCAATGATGATTGCTTCTTCTTATAAATACCTCATTCTTCTTTGGTTTCTCAAAATCCTTCTTCTACAGTATTCTCCTTCTTACTTCTGCATCTATTCTTTGTTAGTTCTTCAGACAACCATGTCTGCTTCTATACCTGACCCTCGCAAGGTTGTTATCATTGATGAGCTCGCTCCTTCTACTGTACTTACTAGAAGTAGGAGAGGTGGCTGACTCTGTAGTTTAGGCTCGTTTTCTAACCGCGGTTCTTCTTCTCATGTCAATGTTTCCAAACCTTCCTCTTCTATACCTAGGGCTTCATTAACCCCTAGATCCTCATCTAGGAATAGAGACTCGAGTGAACCAGTTCATGAACCAATAACTGCAGAGATTGTTCCTCAGGAATTTTCTTTTTCATTTGATCGTGAATCCATGAGAAATCAAGTTTCATCCATAGCTTCCCTTAATCCTGCTGACCTTTATCCCACCTTAATTACCACTGGTCTTATTTCCCTAGTTCGAAGAGAATGTAAGTGGAAACCATATTTCCCAGTTTTAGTTCCTGGTTCCAACCAAAGAATAGCTTCATACCAGGTTGGTTATTCCTTCGTTTACACTTACCCCTTTACTTTAGGGTTTAAACTACCTATCGATCCAGTGATCATTGAATTCTGTCGTTACTTCAATATGTGTCTAGGACATATTGGCCCCATTGTTTGGAGAGATGGCGCATGCGTTCGTTATTTATCAGACCTGGCTTCTATGCCTTTTACTTTCCTCACTTGCTTCATATTTATTCTCCTAAATTATTTCGTGAAGGAGTGTTTTCCGTTGTGGTCAAAAGTAAGAGGGTATTGGTTAGCCCTGAAGATGACAAAAACTGTGGTTGGTATGCTCGTTTTGTTGTTGCTCCCACTAGCGCTCTGGTGGGTGAAGAAAACATGCCTTTTCCAGAAAAATAGAATTTTGCACGTAAGTTTTCCCCCCTTGTCTTTTTCCTTTCTTCTTTCTTTTTAAAAAAAAATTGAAAACACATATGATCTCGTGCCTACTTTTTCAGCAACCATAGAAGTTCTTGAGGGAATTCCTAACTTCCGTGCTTGTGTAGAGAAGTTATTAACTGTTGCCCCTGTGGAAAAAAGATCTTAGAAGTACCTTTCACAGAGATTCGGTTGGAAAGTGAAGACAGTGTACTTTTTCCCGCTTATTATCTTTTCTCTTCTCTCCCCTATTGATTCAAGAGTTTCTTAGCATGCCTTTTTTTCTTTGCTAGGATTTTCCATTCGTGGTATTAGTCCCGCATCTATTTCATCCACAAGGCTTTTTTTGACTCTTGCTCGGGAAAGAATATTGAGCTCTTCTTCAAAAAGAAAGGTTAATGGAGCCTGTGGCTCTGAGGGTGAAGAAGAACCAGAGGTGGGTTCTTTAGTACGTATACTCAAGTCAGGAGACACGTAATTTCTGATGATGAAACCACTCCTCCATCGAGTTCAGTCCTTTTAGACTTTTGGATGAGCCAGAGAGTGCCCCGTTGGTGATCTCTGATGAAGAAGTTAATGATCCCCCCAAGATTCTATTGAAGAACGGTTTGCTCGTGGCTTCGGAAGTGATGAAGCTTTTGGCCCTATTTCTGAGGAGTTTCCCCTCTCCTCACTTCCAATATCAGTCCTTGTTAATCCCCTCATTCCCGTACATGAAGTTACTGTTGATGCTACCCCTATGACTGCTTCTACCTTATCTGTTATACATGTTTCTACTACTTCTCATGTAGAAGTTGAACCTCCCAGTAGCAAGAAGGCGATGAAGAAAATTGTTGTTGAGGTTCCTGAAGGTGGGAACTTATTGAGGAAATCGGGTCAAGCTGATGTGTGGTTGAAACCTTTACTTGGTCCTTCAGAGCAGTCAAAGTTGGAAAGTCATAGCTCGTTGACCTTGATGAATGATATTGTTCATTCTTCTCTAAAGGTACGAGTTTAACTATATTTCCTCCTTCTCTTCTTTTCATTGATCCATAACTCCTTTTCTTTCTTTGTATATCAAGTTGATCGGTACAGAACTCATGAAAAGGGTCGTTCATGTGGACCAACATATTATTGACTACCGAACCGAGGCTGACAATTGGAAAGGGAAATTTGAGGGTCTACAATTGGAGAAAGAAGTTTTGGCAAAAGAGAAGAATGCTTTAGAGAAACAAATGAAGATGATTGCCGTTGAATTAGCGATTGAGAAAGCTTCTTCAAGTCAACTTGGTAAGGATAAGGATATTCTTGAGTCCTCCTTTGCTGAACAACTTTCTAAAGCAACTGAAGAAATAAGGGGTTTGAAAGAACTCCTTAGTAAGAAAGATGCGTACGCGGGGAGAATTAGTTCAACTACTTACTCAAGCTCAAGAAGATCTCTGCACCTCTACTGATAAGGTTAAGTTCGTGAAAAGTTCCCTTAATCCTTTGAAGACAGTGTATGATGCCTCTGAAGTAGAAAAAGAAGAGCTGAGAGCTGAAATTGATCAATGGAAAAAGGACAATGAGATTCTCGAGGACAAATTGTCATTGGATGTGAGCTGGGCCTTTTTAAACACTCTCCTCGAGACTCTAATGGAAGCCAACCAGGAGGTTTTGACCTTAATGCTGAGATTGTTAAAGTTAAGAAGCAATTGATAAAACTCAGCAACGTCAAAGCTTTTCTTCACCTGAAGACGAAGGTCCCGAAGGTTATGGAAATGGACTTGTTCCAGGTGAACCTAATGTCCAAGCCTCATCTTCTCAAGCTGTCCCTTGTTCTCGCGTTTTTGATGTTTCCGAGGATGATGCCTCCTTAGATGATGCTCCTTAGTTTTTCCTGTTTTTATTTAGTTGGTTTGGTTTCGAATTTTTTGGTGGGGAGGTTTTTGGAATGGTTGTTTTTAGTTACCCCTATCTTGTTTTGGGGTTTAATGACAAACAAGTACCTCTGTTTTTTCCCAAAGTTTAATATATATGTTTCATTTACCTTCACCGTTTATTTTGATATCTGAGCTTTTCTTTCACTCTTTGATATTTGAACTTGCATTTCAAAATACTTTAATATTCCGTGATTTTGCTAAACACAATTTTTTTTTTATAAAAGAGGACCTTTTAATATAAGCGACACTGATGAAGATGACGTCTCATATTCATATTGGCGTAAATATATGAAAGAAGAAGTAAACATGAAAAAGAAATAATTTGAGGAAGTTTTATGCTTTGAACTTTTAAATTTCGTACATCATTTTTTATTTATGCATATAACATTTTGTACAACATTTATGCTTATAACATTTTCATAACTGCTTTCTTTATAACATGTTTTGAAATTCAAAATCGAGGCCTATTATCCCGTGACTAATTTTTGGCCTTAACCTAAAAACTCATAGGAACTTGGAGCATATATTCTGTCCTTCTTGCGAGTTCACACCTTCTCAAGGTTGCTTCATGGTTTTTGATTTATGCTCGATTTTTGGCTTTTTAGGATTGAATTTTGACTCTTAGACTTCTTTGCCTATATGTATAGTCCCGCTAGTATTAGAGCATTAAAGTAGGAAATCTCGAACAATGGATTGTTCCTTCATTTGGGTCCATTCCCTGAAAAGGAAAATACACACGGGACTTGGAGGTATACGTTTAGATGACTTCTTAACCCTTTTTCTGTCAGAAATGTTGTAACCTAGACTGGAAATAATTCAGTATTTCGCGTGTCTTTCGGGTCTAATATCATCATTTGGTACGAGTTAGCTTTTTTCCTATCATCTAGAATTATTAGTATAATTCAAAAGAACGAAATAAAGTTATATTTGAGTTATACCTGACCATGGGTACTTCCTTTGCCTAAAACTAATACTTCTTCAAATGAACAACATTCCAATTTGATGGTAGTATCTTTCCATCCATGGTTTCCAACTCATATGCTCCCTTTCCAGCGATGCCTCGAATCCTATAGGGGCCTTCCCTATTTGGACTCAATTTTCCTGCACTAGCTGTTTTTGTTGATTGAAAAACCTTTTTGAGGAAGAATTCCCCAATCTTGAAGTATCTCAGATTAGCTTTCATGTTGTAGTATCGCTCAATCATTTGTTTCTGAGCCAACATTCTTATTAGAGTCGTTCTCTCCTTTCTTCCAATAAATCCAAATTCACTCACATCTCTTCCTCATTTGACTCTTCGGTTGCTTGTGGATACCTTGTACTTGGTTCACCTATCTCAATTGGAATTAAGGCTTCAACAGCATAAACAAGTGACAATGGAGGCTTTCCTGTGCTTGTCTTTGTTGTCGTCCGATAAGCCCATAACACTCCTGGTAACACCTCAGGCCACTTGTCTTTTGACTTTTCTAATCTCTTCTTCAAATTGTTAATAATAACTTTGTTTGTTGATTCAGCTTGCCCATTGGCCACAGGATGGTAAAGCAAGGACGTTATCTGTTTGATCTTCCAACTCTGAAAAAATCTTGTGACTTTCATGCCTATAAATTGTGGGCCATTATCACATACGATTTATTTTGGAACTCAAAACCAGCAAATAGTGTTTCGCCAAAGAAAGTCCATGACTTCTTTTTCTTGCACCTGTTTAAAGGCTCCTGCCTCTAACCATTTGGAAAAATAGTATATTAATACTAATAAAAATTGTAACTTTCCTTTAGCTTGAGGCAAGGGACCCATGATATCCATCCCCCACTTCATAACAGCTCCACTAGGCGATGCATATTATTGCCATATCGTTGGCATTTGTCACATTTGGCCACAAAACTTTCCGCATCTTCTTTTTGGCCAATATTATCCTGCTCTTATTAGAGTCTTCACCAATGATCTTCCTCCAACGTGATTGCCACAATGTCCCTCATGTACTTCTTTCATCACATATTCTATTTGAGAAGGTCTGATACATATTGATAAAGGTCCTCCAAACATATTTCGGTATAGATTTCCACGACTCAAGCAGTAACGACAACTTTTCGACAAAGTAATTAAAGATTTTTTCTTGTCTACAGGTAAAATTTTGTACTGCAAAAAGTTAACAAATTCGTTTCTCCTATCCGAAGTCAAATTATTAAAATTTACCTCATTTTTATCTTGATCGAGCGCCAAATAAAACAAATGTAGTACAATAGCATTTTCTACATTCGTTACTTTCACAACAGACGTGGGATTATCTAATGAATCTGCTCCTGCATTTTTCTCCCTGGGTATTTGCACAAATTTTCCATGACTAAAACTGTCTGATAAATTCTCGTGCCTTTTTCAAATATTATTGCATTCGCGCCTCTCTAGCTATGTAAGTCCCCTACATATGGTTAACTACCAGTTGCGAATCACTTTTGATAACAATTTTCTCTATATTGAGTTCTCGGGCTAGTTCCAAACCTGCAATCACAGCCTCGTACTCTGCTTCATTGTTAGTAATGGGATAACATTTTATTGCTTGTTTTATGATTTTCCCCGAAGGTGGGATTAGAACAACACCTAAACCTGTTCCTTTAACATTCGAGGAGCCATCGGTAAATAGGATCCAAGTCCCCGGATTAGATCCGATAAATACCTGTAGTTCCTTTTCTGCTTCAGGAACTATATTTGAGCTGAAATCTACCACAAAATCTGCTAAAACTTGTGACTTTATTGCAGTTCTAGGTTGGTATATGATATCATATTCACTGAGTTCTATAGCCCATTTAGCTAACCTACCTGTCAGTTCTTGTTTATGCAATATATTTCTTAGAGGAAAAACAGTTACTACAGAGATAGGAGGACATTGAAAATAAGGTCTCAACTTTCTAGATTCCATAAATAATGCTAAAGCAAGTTTTTCTAAGTGAGGATATCGTGTTTCAGCATCCAATAAAGATTTTCTAACATAATAAATTGGAGATTGTTTACCTCTATCTTCTCGCACCAATACCGCACTTACCGTCATTTCTGACATGGCGAGATAAATGAGTATCCTTTCTCCGTCCTTTAGCTTAGCCAGTAGGTGAATTTGACAAATATGCTTTCAGATTTCTGAGATCTTGTTGGCATTCGTCTGTCCACTCAAATTGGTTTTGCTTTTTCAATACTGAAAAGAATTTAAAACTTTTCTCCGAAGATTTGAAAATAAATTTTTCCAAAGCTGCTATCCATCCTGTTAACCTCTGCACCTCTTTTTTTCTCGTGAGTATTCTCCTCAATGTCTTGATATGGGGCATGATTCACTTCAATACCTCTGTTAGAAACAAGAAAACATAAAAACTTACCTGAAGCCACAACAATAGCACATTTTTCTGGATTTAGCTTCATATTAGATTTGCGAAGAATTTCGAAGGTGCTCGAAAGATGTTGAAAATGATCCCCTGCTTGTGTTGACTTGACTAACATATCGTCGACGTAGACTTCCATAGTCTTTCCCAGGTTTCTTGTAATATTTAGTCACCAATCTTTGATACATGGCCCCAGTGTTTTTTAAACCAAAGGGCATAACTTTGTAACAATAAGTCCCGTTGTCTGTAATAAACAAGGTTTTTTATTCATCTAGGGGATCCATCATTATTTGATTATAACCTGAATATGCATCTAAAAAACTCAACAGCTCATGACCTACGGTAGAATCAATCAATTGATCTATATGTGGTAAAGGAAATGAATCTTTTGGACAAGATTTATTTAGATCAGTATAATATACGCAAACCCGCCATTTTCCACTCTTTTTTTGGAACTACGACAGTATTAGCTAAATAGTTTGGGGTACTTTACCTCTTGTATTGATCCAATTTTTAAAAAACATTATACCTCATTCTTAATTACTTGATTTTTGAAGGACCCTTGCTTACTTTCTTTTGCTTGACTGGTGGGTACAATGAATCTTTATTCAGTTTGTGAGTCATTGATAAGTAAGGATTTTGACCGCTTATTTGCTCTCTTTTACTTGTGTTTTAGCTCAAAAATACTTAAAGGTATTCCTGAAAACTAATAAAATGTGTTCACTTACAGGAGTGTTGCAATATGAGCCAAAGGAATCAAAATCAACTCATAAAGGAGTCAAAAGTGAACAAGAACCAAAACAGGGCAAAAAGGCCAACTGTGCGGACTACATAATTCTAGTGCAGCCGCAGAAGAGAGGTTCAGAGTCTCTGAAGTTTGAGCAAGTAAAGATGTGTGGACCGTAAAAATATTGTGCGCCGCAGAAGTCTATGTGCGGCCACACTCACTTTATGCGGACCGCAGAAGAGGAGATTCAGAGAATTGTTATTTGGGTAAGCTGTAGGAGTGCGGACCGCACCAAAATTGTGCGGCCGCAGGATGTCAAGTGCGGTCGCACTCACAATTGTGTGGTCCACAGGAGTGAAGAATCAGAAAGCTGGATTCAAGTCCAAAGTCAAGGAGTGCGGACCACATAATCAAGAGCGCAGTCGCACTCAGAATTGTGCGGTCCGCAGAAGTCCAGCAAAATCCAGATCTCAAGTTCAAGGAATACAGACCACACTATAAGTGTGCGGCTGCAGAAGCAAGTGTGTGGCCGTACTCAGAATTATGCGACCGCGCAACCTCCGTAGGGGCATTTTTGTCAGATATTTTCAGCTCAGTATAAATAGGACTTTTTGTCATTTTTAGGTCAAGTTATGTTTTAGAAGAGCACCTGTTCCATTTTCTTTTACTGCTTTTAGTAATTTTGCACTAGTTTTGTTTCCAAACACTAGATTCTCATCCCATAATCAAATATTATGGATTCTATCTTTATGAGTAGCTAAATCTTTAGTTAAATCTTTAGTTAGGGTTGTGACCCAACCTTAGTGTGAGTATTTTATGGGTGTTTAATTTAGGGCTTGTTTGTGATTGAGTTAGTGATATTTAGCCTAATTATTGCTAGAACTCAAGAATTAATGGTTGCAAACATTGATTCATACCTAAATGACTTAGTCTTTACTTGAGAAAGAGTGACGAAGTCTAGGAAAACTTGGCTAAAAAGGAATTGGGTTGAACTCAAGAAATTGATAACCCCAATTAAAGGGTCAAACCTAAAGATAGTAATACCCGACTTGAGCTAATATCACTTGAATTGTGCAAATACCCATTTGGACTTGAGAAAGTCAAATTAAGCAAAATCACTCAAACTACCGAGAGGTATAAAGTGAGTACCCGGATGTGATTTCTATACTACGACCCCAGCTAATCAAACTTGCTCTGGAGTTTACAACCTATTAGATAACAACCTAGGTAGAAGTCACGACCCTGGTCCCTCTAATCATTTGAAAAACTCAAAACCAAAAATATTGTCCTTAGTTTTATATTTGCAAACAATCGAGTAAAGTAGAAGTAGAACTCCAATAAAGTTTGTGGAAGTGTAATTGGATCCAAAACTTGCAATTAACTTAGATATACACCTAATCCCATCTTCTAACTCCCTGTGGATTCGATCCCGACCTTTGTTGGGTTTATTATTGCATCGACCGCCTTGCTACTTAATTGTGGTGTGGATTTGTCCGAGATCAATCATCACCTCCAGTGGTATACCTGTCATATCTGAATGCGACCAAGCAAAGCAATCCATGTTAGCTTCTAATAATTTGGCTAATTTACCTTTCTTTCTAGGCTTAGTTTCACTCTGATGTAAACTTTTCGGTCTGGCCATTGCTTGAATAGTGTGATAGCCTCAATTTATTCAGTCATTTTTTTGATGTTTTCATTCTCTTTTGGCTCTTGAATGACATCGGGTCTTGAATCTACATCTGTCTATCCTGAACCGCTTTCAGCTGAGGTTTGCATTACTATATCCTCAACTAGATTCTCATTCGTATCATCGTTTGTTGTGCTTGAATCTGCCACTGAATTGATACTTTTAGAAGCCTGATGATCTCCGTGGATTTGTCGAATCCCCCATTGTGAAGGAAACTTAATAATTTGATGTAATATAGACGGTACAACATCCATATCATGAATCCATGGCCTTCCAAGAATCATATTAAAAGTCATGTCAGTGTCTATCACCTGGAATTTCGTATCCTTGACAACTCCCTCTGCAAATGTGACTATTTCCCCTTTTGTGATAACAGTTGAGTTATGGAATCCAGATAAATAATATGTTTTTGGTACCATTTTTTTGTCATCTTGCATTTCATTCACCACTCTTAGAAGAATAATATTTACGGAGCTACCTGGATCAATCAAAACTCGTTTAACATTAGTGTCATTTACAAGTAAAGATATTACCAGGGCATCATTGTGAGGAATTATCAAGCCATCCGCATCTGCATCATCAAACATTATATTGTCTTCATCCAAAACATGGCTAACTCGCTTTCCATGAATAACTGTGACTTTCGACGTCTTTTTTGCAGTCGTATATGTCACATCATTAGCCTCTTCTCCCCCGCTTATCATGTCGATTGTTCTTTTTGGAGACGGAGGTTTCAGAGGCTCATGTATATTCTTCATATAGGATTGCCTATCTTTCTCAATTAACAAGTCAGTTAAATAACCATGCTTTAACCAATGCGCTACTTCACCTTGTAATAATCTACAATCTATTATTTTATGGCCACGATCGTTATAAAACTCACACCAGAAATATGGATTTCTTCTGCTTGGGTTTGATCTCATTTCTTTAGTCCACCGTACCTTATCTCCTATACTTATTAAAATAGCTACCAACTCAGAAATGCTAACATTGAAACCGTAATCACGAATCCTTGCATTTATGTTAGAATCACTTTCTCGCGCATCTCGTCCTTTTCTAAACTTGGATGATGAACCCATATCTTTGTGCCTTGATCTATGGTCAGACCGTATGTTTTCTTGTTTAGACCGTGATTCCCGTTCCGGAGGTCCCTTGTAAAGCTCGTACCTGTTTTTCCCGGACCTTTTTTCAGATTCTGAACGTCTCGAACTTGTTGTTTCATCAACCCTTGACTGTGTAACCGTATCTTCTTCTATCCGCAGCTTCGAGTTGTACCTGTTGTACACATCATTCCATGTTGTAGAAGGAAATTCTCGCAAACTTTCCTCAAGTCTTCTTGTGGCTTCTGAACTCTTTTCATTTAAAATTACTTGCGAACGCCATAACTTCCCAATTATCAGGTACTCGCGGTAGCATAATCCTTTCACGTTGAAATCTATCCACGAATTTCCTGAGTAACTCTGTATCCCCTTGGTTTACCTTAAAGATGTCTTCCATCCTTTTTTCAACCTTCTGAGCCCCCGAATGTGCTTTTATGAATGAATCTGCAAGCTCAGCAAAAGAATCAGTAGAGTTTTCAGGTAAAAGAGATTACCATGTTAATGCCCTTTTCATAAGTGTTTGTCCAAATTTTTTGACCAAAACTGATTCAATTTCCTGCTTGGTTAAATCATTGCCCTTTACGCCAGCTGTAAACGCAGTTACATGATCTCGTGGGTCGATTGCTTCATCATATTTAGGGATGTCAGGCATTTTGAACTTTTTAGGAATTGGCAGAGAAGCCGCACTTGGCTTCCAAGGTTGCTGTGAATATTTATCATCCACTCCTTTAATCACCGGTGGTACACCAGGTATTTGTTCTATGCGATCATTTTTCTCTTTCAATTGTTTCAACAAATCTAGTACCAAATTTTGTAAATTAGAGTTATTTGGTGTACCTGACCTTCCATCACGGAATTCATTGGGAGTTTCTCCGCATCCTAAATTGGCAAGCCCCGAGCGTGAATTTTCTATGGTTATGGTATTGTGTGGAGGAGGGTTGGCGGCGCAGTTGGCAATCCTCTAACAAAAGCTTGGAGAGAATTGTTCATGTGTTCTGTAATCAATTGTTTTAAAACATCTTGTTCAACAGTCTATTCGTCCCCTTGTTGATCATTCGTGTGTGATGTTGATCTTTCAAGTGTTCCCTCTTGAGGCTGTCGAGGAGATTCTTGTGGTGAAGGGATTGGTGAAGTTCCTCCCTCCTGTTGGTTATTGTCGTTACCAGTTGACATAATTTGGTTGTGAGAAAGAAGGATTTGAAAAGTAAAAAATATTATCACATTCCTGGTAACAGAACCAATTTGTTTAACCAAAAAATAAGATTTTTAGTCAAAGCCTATATTTAGAAGAAATCGGGCTACTGATAACCAAATAATTCCTTACTTCCTCAATAATTCGCTTGAAAAGAAATAAAAATAGCAATATGAATAAGCATAAAAGAAAGAAGGAATAAAAATGATAATCGATTCCTCAAGAGAAGCAAGAAAATGTAAGTATATTTCGATAGTGCTTGAAATTTGTCCTTATAAGTGAGATTATGTATCCTTATATAGGAAATTTCAAATATAACGTTTCTTCCTTTCTAAGACGAATTCATATGAGCATTAATGACTTTAATTGTCCGTTATGGTTGATAATCATAACTGACACATTCATAACTATAAGGGATTTGTAACAATTCTGATTCCATTTCCTTATTAATTGTTGGTTCATAAATCTTCCCTCATTTTAGTCTTGATTCGTTCAGCTCGTGCCTCTTCAACATCTATCTAGGCTCGGTGATTTGTTCTTTACTGTATCATGGGTGTTTACGTTGTATCTTCCTTGCTTCATATATTTCATTAATGAAATATGTCAGTTGTCACTCCATCATTGTTCCACATATCATACTTTATCAGTTCAGTAAGGTTTTATGTGTGACATCTTTTTTCAACCAATACACAGCATTAGTCGGATTAATAAGTACCGAATATCAAAATGGTGCACCTACCCCGTATTTAGTAACACTCAACATCAGAACAACGTGTGCGCGGAACCCAGGTAGGTCCTTTTTGCACATGTAGAACTAAAATAGGTCCCAAAACAAATATTGAACGGATCTATGTATAACGCCATAGTATATGGCGCTATACACTAATGGTAACTGTGCCGTTAGTGTATAGCGCCATATACTATGGCGTTATACCTTCTGAATCTGTCAGACCAGGTATAACGCCATAGTATGCGGCGTTATACCTTCTGACACATGTATAACGCCATAGTATCCGGCGTTATACCTGTATAGCGCCTTGTACTGTGGCGTTATACCTGCTTCCTGGGCCCACCAATAATTCAAAAAGCGTATAGTGCTTACTACATTGGCGCTATACAAATTAAAAAAAAAAATTCCCCGGCCAGGCATTCTATATAAAGTGGTTAGAATTGCATTTCATTCAATCACAAAATATTTTCAACTCTTGATCAAACGTTTATTGTTGTTAAAATTCTCAAGCATCTTTTCATTATGTCTGAAGAGCGTAGAATACGAGTTTCATTACATTGGGGGGGTGAGGTTGTGATGGAGAATAACTCTGTGGGCTACAATTTACCTGCTCAGTGTCATGTTAAATTTCCACTAACCATGGAGTACGATAAATTGATATCGTTGTTATGCAAAAAAATGGGTGTGAGCAAACGTTCAGTGTTACTTAAAGTAACCGGACGATATCCGTATTCCTTCACTCCGCAAGGGGTTGCTTTTTACTCGGAATTTAATATCGACGATGATGAAACTTTGAGTGATTTTCTGAGGACTCCGGATGAATTTCGGGAATTTCTTTTAATCACAATGTTGGAGATGTACGTGAAGGTTGTAGACGTTCCAAAAAATGAGGTTGTGCGTAGTAGAGATACCCCCTAGTCAGGTGGTTATTCTGGAGCAATTTTTGCCAGACAGGTTCCGGATGAAAGACTTTTCTTTGATTTAAACTTATCACCGCCGGGGAATGAGGAGGGAGAAAATAATTTCTATCCTTCTTTCCAACATTCACAAGACGAGTGGTAAATTTATGCTATGTTTTCTGTTAATTATGTATATTTTTAGTGTATTGGATTTGTATTAACGCTTATATATTGAATAGGGGGTACCAGCCGGATATGAATTTTACAAGTAGTCATCACCCAATTGAAAACGTCCATCATGGAGTTTCATCACATTACGACTTGTAAGTCAAGTTATATAGCTATATGAAAAGTATTTATTAAATTCAGTAGCTTATATTTTTTTTGGTTGTGTAGTGCAAACGAGCAAGTTGAACCACCCGTACTCACTCAATTGCCCGAAAATGACGTATTACATCGGGATCTGGCTGATGCACAGAGTGTGGAACATAATAGTGATTACGACAACAATGCCGATGAATCCGGAGATGAGACACCCTTTCCTCGTGAAGATGGTGATGATGAGGATGAGGGGGAAGGACCAGATTTGAAGAGACCCCCACCTAGACGAAGAGTGTACGAGCCCGAGGTGTCGTTTCATTCAAGGGAGATTCCTTACATTGATAAGTTGCCAAGCGTGCGGGATGTGGAAGCTCTCACAAGGGATTTTGATGAAATCCGGGCAGCAATGTGGGATGAGTCTAGACCAACGGTGCTTGCAAAGGGGATGCTTTTCCCCGATAAAGCGCGCGTAAGCAGGGCTTGTAAAATGAACAACGTAAAAGAGTGTCGTGAGATGCAGGTAATGGAGTCAAGTCCAGATGTATACAAGGTTGTTTGCCGTAGGTGGTTTTGGCCATGTCCTTGGTTGTTGCGTGCGTCCAAGAAGAAGACAGGTATGTGGAAAGTGGGTAAATACATTCCCATCCACACATGTGAAATAGACACATTCAACGGTAATCATTTTAACTTGGATATTGACTTGATTTCTCTTGTACTTATTCCGCACATAGAAGCGTCCATAAGGTATAAAATCAAAGAGTGTATTACAGCAGTCCAGCATGAATATGGACATACCATTATGAGAAGAAAGGCATTTCTTGGGCGCAAACGAGCATTTGAAATTGTTTACGGTAACTGGGATAAGTCTTTTGCAGGTCTACCAAAGTACATGGCCGCACTGCAACACTTTAATCCCGGAACAGTAGTTGAATGGAAGCTTGAGGGAAGTTCGGGAACACCAGAATACATATTCAATTACGTGTTATGGGCGTTTAAGCCAGCAATTGATGGTTTTTCGCATTGTCGGCCTGTAATATGCATAGACGGAACTCATGTCTATGGAAAGTACGATATCAAGATTTTGATAGCCGTGGCAGTGGATGCTAATGGCCAAATATTTCCTCTGGCTTTTGCTGTTTGTGCCAATGAAAGCACAGAGAAGTGGACGCTGTTTTTGAACCACCTGAAAGAGCACGTTGTGAAACAGCGTTCAGGTATTTGTCTAATATCTGATCGTCATGGTGGTATATTACGTTCTGTGGACAACTTGCCTGCATGGCAAGAGCCTTATGCATACCACCGTTACTGTGTGAGGCACTTTAAGGCCAATTTTCAGAAGGTATATCCCAAGAAGGATCTACATGATTTGATGTGGATGGCAGCAACGGACCACCAACAACATAAATTCCGGAGGCATATGGAGTCTATTAGGCAAGAAGACGAGGCAGCCTATTGTTGGCTAATGCGACATAACCCTGAAAAGTGGACTTTGCATGCGGATGGTGGCAGACGATGGGGAGTTCTTACTACAAACGTGTCAGAGTCCTTCAACGGGTTATTGAAGTCGGCAAGAGGATTGCCCGTCACAGCCATGGTGCGAATGTCGTTCAAGCAGATGGCGGAGAGGTTTGTTGAACGGTCTGCAGCTGCAACTGAATTGATGGAAAGGGGTGTTGAATTTATGCCAGTGCCGATGCAGATATTTGAGAAATACAGACGGTGAGCACATTGGCATTCGTTTTTGCAATATGATAACGAAAGAAATGTTTTTGATGTTTGCACCGCTATCCATCAAAATCGGGGGAATAATGTACATACTGTAAATGAATCATCAAGGTTATGCTCTTGTGGGAAATGGTCCATATACCACATGCCTTGATCACATGCCATCAAGTGCTTTCAACGTATTAGTTTTGGGGAAACCAACTATGTTGATCAACAATATAGTGTTGGCAATTACGTAAAACACTTATAGTGGCCAGTTGCATCCAGTGGGTGCTAAGCATTATTGGCCTCCAGAACCATTTAAAATGGTGTGTAACAAGTCATATTTGTGTAAAATACAGGTGCTGAAGAGAACGCGCATACGGAACCAAATGGATGTTCGTGATACCGTTTATGCGCGCAAATGTGG
>ML432246.1:46803-229014 GCA_005239525.1 Nicotiana knightiana | reverse complement strand
CTTATCTCTCCTGCTATACCCACACATCCATGTCAACATCCTCATCTCTGCTACTTTCATCTTCTGCACGTGGGAGTTCTTGACTGACCAACACTCAGGCCCATATAGCATAGCCGGTCGAACCACCACACTGTAAAACTAACCCTTAAGTCTTGGCGATACGTTCTTATCACATAAAACACCGAAAGCGAGCCTCCACTTCATCCATCCCGCTCTAATGCGATGTGTGACAGCTTCGTCAATCTCCTCGTTAACTTGGATAATAGACCCGAGATACTTAAAACTCGCTCTCTTGTGGATGACTTGAGCATCAAGCTTTACCTTCACGTCATCTTCATGGGTCCCGTCACAAAATTTGCACTCCAAGTATTCTGTTTTGGTTCTATTCAACTTGAAACCTTTAGACTCCAAGGTCTGTCTCCAAACCTCCAACCTCGCATTAACTCTGCTTCACGTCTCGTCAATCAACACTATATCATCGGCAATTAGCATGCACCAAGGCACCTCCCCTTGGATGTGTCGCAAAAATACATCCATCACTAGGGCAAATAAAAACGGGTTAAGATCCGATCCCTGGTGCAACCCCATCACCACATGGAAATGATCCGAGTGACCACCCACAGTCCTCACCCGAGTATTAGCATCATCATACATATCATTAATAACCCTAATGTACGCTACCGTAACGCCACTAGCCTCCAAACACCTCCACAGGACCTCCATTGGGACTTTATCGTACGCTTTCTCAACGTCAATAAGCACCATATGCAAGTCCTTCTTCCTCTCCCTGTACTGCTTCACTAATCTCTTAACTAGATGAATCGCTTCCGTAGTTGAACACCCCGGCATGAATCCAAACTGTTTATCAAAAATAGACACGCGCCTCCTCGCTGTGGCCGCCACCACCCTCTCCCAAACCTTCATAGTATGACTCAATAGCTTGATACCCCCATAATTGTTGGAATTTGGATATCATCCTTGTAAGAGGAACCATGTACTCCACCTCCAATCTTCGGGAATGTTCTTCGTCTTAAAAATAACATTAAACAACCCAATAAGCCACTCCAAACTTTCCCGCCCTGCGCTCTTCCAGAATTCAATCGAGATTTTGTATGGCCACGTCGCTCTGCCCCTACACATCTTAAACATCACCCATTCCACCTCCTCTACCGTAATCCGCATACAACACCCAAAATCCCACCGACTCTCGGAGTACTCCAATTCACCAGCACAATGCGCCTATCCCCGTCCTCATTCAACAGTTTATGGAAGTATGTCTACAATCTTCTCCTAATAAGTGCCTCATCCATCAATACTTTGCCATCCTCATCCTTGATGCACTTGACTTGGTCTAAGTCACGGGCCTTCCACTCCCTCACCTTGACCAACTGGTACAAACTTCTTGTCCCCGCCTTTGCCCCTGAGCTCCTCATACAAATGATCAAACGACTCATTTTTAGCCGTCATAACTGCTAACTTTGCCTCTCACTTTGCCTTTCTGTAACACTCCCGATAAGTCTTTTTTTTCTCACCATTTGTACTCTCTGCTAGCTTCAAATAAGCAACTTTCTTAGTTTCTACTTTACCTTGGACCTCTCCATTCCACCACCAGTCCCCTCATGAACCTAGGAGAGACCTTCGTGACCCCTAAGACCTCTCTAGTAGTTACCCTAATGCAATTCGCAGACGTGAACCACATACTAGACGCGTCCCTACTCAACCAGGCCCTCATAGCCAACAACTTCTCCTTTAACTCCCGAGCTTTGTCCTTGGTCAAGTTACCCCACTTGATCTTAGGTTGCCTGCACACCTCCCTCTTCCTCCTACTCCTCTTGATCTCCAAGTCCATATCTAGGAACCTATGTAGGGTCATGAGGTGCTCACTTGGGATGACATTACAATCCGTGCACATGACTTTATCACATTTCCTGCAGAGAAGATAATAAATCTGAGCCTTGCCCATTGAGTTCCGAAAAGTGACCAGATGCTCTTCCCTCTTTGGAAAACTCGAGTTTGCTATAACCAAATCTGTTAAGTAGGCATTCTGATCTTAAAAGGTTCTAAGGTCACATCTTGTCGAAGGAACATATATATTCAAGGATATTTGATAAGTGGCATGCGACATAACATCTACCTCACCCAAATATAGGACAGGTGGAATGTTGTTGGCCATGACAGAAGGAGTTAACGGGTGAAGGGAAAAAATTTGAGCCAATTTCATTATGGTAAGGAGTTTTTTTTTTGGATACTTTTAAAAAAAATTTAACAATATTTATAATTAGAAAGACTTGGTCTTTTTTCCTTTATTTTTTCATTGCGAACTGTTTAAGATTTTGAAGTAGGGAATTTATTTTGTATGAATGAATTTGGAAATAACTAAAAGAAAATGAGAGTCTAAAATACGAAAAAACTTGCACTTAAAATAACTAGCTACAAGGCCACATGTCTCCCAACAAATAAAGCCAACTGTTGCAACTAATTAAGATCATTTTTATGTTGTATGATGAGCTTCTCACTATTACATATCCACTTAAATATTTATGTTTGAGAAAAGATATAAAAATAGAACATGAAGCAATTCTATCACGATGTCACCACCTTAAGGATCATGATGACTACTAATCTCTAAAACTATGTAAGCCAGTCACTTACAACAGCTAAACCATTTAAACATGATTGAGCCTCAACGAATCCTGAACCAGGTAAGTTTTGATTCCTTTGTTGATGTTGTATTCCTCCGACTTTTGTCTAACTCCCTTCCATTTCCATAAAGGCTTTTTCCAAGTCCCAGACTTAATTGAGCCAATGTGGGGCCGACCTCCAATGGCTTTCGAAGGAGAGGAATGCTCTCAAACTTTCCTGTGGGAAAAATGATGAGGAGATTAAGGACCTCCTAGTCGTATTGGGTAATGCTCATAAAGAGCAGACCGACTTGATCGAGTAGGTAATGATACTCTAAACATCTCATGGTCTTGAATCGAGAACGGAGGCTAATATTTCAATATCACAATTACAACAAAACATTGAGAGGATCGAGCAGTCCTGAATAGAGCTCTTGACGATTAAGGTGGAGTCCTACAGGTGGACAGAAGGCATGGACTGCCTTACTGCAGAGAAAGAGACTACTCTAGCCCGGTTGTTATCGGCCGAAGGCTAGCTTCGAGGCACGAATGAAAAGAGCCCGGCTTAGGAAAATAATATAGAGAAGCTCGAGGCTCAGTTGGTTTCTGAACTCGCAAAGGCCATATCTGAGGCCGAAAAGGCAAAAACCGAGGCTGATGCGATGGTGGCTATTTATCGGGCCGATGCTAAAGCTGCTCAAGTTCAAGCGGGAGGGGCCGCCGAAGCTTCTTAAACCCGAGCACATTAGATCGCTGAACTTGCTAAATGTCAATCTCGGAGGGAAACCCTCGAGGAGACCCACACTTGAGATTTTGATCTTGCCGAAGAGATAGCAAAGGAAAAAGAGCATGAGGCAGATGCTATAGTGCTGGCTACTTCCGATGACAAAGTCGATGATGATGGTAGCAAGAGTGGGTCCAAGAATGGGGAGAACCCCGATGAAGAATCCATCCTTGAGAATAGTTAGGAGCGTTTGCATATTTTTATTTTTATTTTGTGTAGCACCCCAACTGACCTTTTGTAAATACCTTCACATATATAAATTTTTTCATTTTTGATCTTTGTCTTGACTTTTGACTTGTTAAAATTCTTGATTTGCTTTATGCCTTATGAAATTTTTTTCCCTTAGCATAATTTTGTTCAGTACAAAATTGTTTGATGCTTCGAATAGTTTGATACCCTTTGGGTTTTTCGAGGGACGACATTGTCGAAACCCTTTTGTTATTTTTCCGAGAGTAGCCTTTTAAACCGATTTAAAAAATAATTTGAAGGCCTGTTTGCATTACGGAATTCATACGTCTCCGAATTGCGTTAGTTTGGACGTAGCCTTGGGACCTACCTCTTGGGCTTATTTTCCCAATTATACTTCAAACTTGTTCGAAGTGTTAGTTTCCGAGCGAGGTGGCTTTGACCTACAAAATCGAGGATTGCCTTTTTAAGGTCTTACGGTCTCGAAGTTTAACAATTCAAACATGTCAATTATTGGACGGCAGTCCCCGAGTACGGGGTTAATCATTCGAGCTTTAGTTGCGATCGACCCTTGAGCCAGTTTCCGCAATAGATCATTAGTACGGAATTATGAATGAGAAATTTCTCTTAGGCATGGTACATCTAGTAAGGAAAAAAATACTTCTTTCAATATATTATACATGCGTACATGTTTTGCCATTAGGGCTCGAGTAATCTACATGAGCACGGTTCATTCAACAGTTTGGCCCATTACAAAATTTACCTATCGAGACCCTGTTGACACGAAGTACTTTCCTTAAAAACATAACATCCGAGGGTGATGCCCCCCAGTATTCGAGGTTTATTGTAAAGAAGCCTCGGATACTGTTGAATTGTTCTAAGTTAGCACGAACAATATTTTCTTGTTAAAAACCTTGCAGTAAAAACCAATTTGGGACAAAAACCGGTCGGAGGGAAAAAGAGTGCAGCGCGTGCTTTTAGGCCTAAGGACTTTATGTTTTGATAAAACTTTGATGCCTTCGATCGAACACCTGTAACAATAATATCTTTCATCGTGCCAGGTTTGTAGGTTCCCTTTGCGATGATATCGGGGACCTAATGCGGTCCGTCTCAATTTGGGCCAAGTTTTACTTCATTTGAGTCTCAAGTATTGAGGGTGACTTTTCTCAAAACTAATCCCCGATTCTAAAGTGGCAAAGATTGTCTCTTCGATTGTAGTACCTTTCGATGCGCTATTTTTGTGCAGCCATTCAGACGAGGGCGGCTTCCCATTTTTCATCTAGTAAGTCAAGGCTTGTATTCATAGACTCGTGATTTGATTCTTCTATTGTGTATCGAAACGTGACTCTTGATTCCCCGACCTCGACCGAGATGAGAGCTCCGTCGCTATATACAAAGGAGAACGGTGTTGCCCCCACAGTGGATTTTGAGGTTGTTCGATATGCCTAGAGAACTTCGAGCAATATTTCTCTCCACTTTCCCTTAGTGTCGTTCAATCTTTTTAGATTTTGAATGATGGTCTTGTTTTTTGATTCGGCCTAATCGTTCCCACTAGGATGATATGGAGTTGACAAGACCCTTTTTATTTTGTGATCTTCCAGAAACTTTGTTATTTTGCTGCCGATGAATTGTTTTTCGTTGTCGCATACGATGTCGGCAGGTATCCCGAATCGACATATGATGTGATCCCAGATGAAGTCTATAACTTCTTTTTCTCTTACTTCTCGAAATCATGTGCATCAATCGACTTAGAGAAATATTCAGTCATAAATAAAATGAATTTAGCTTTACCTAGGGCCTACGATATCCATTTCCTATTTCATGAATGGCCATGGGGATATGATTGAATGAAGTTTCTCTCTGGGTGGGTGGATCACCAGCGCATATCTTTGGCCCAATATTATCGTGCTCTGATGACTTTGTGAACCAGTGATTCAGCACCGGAATGGTTTCATCAAGTACCGTCGTGAATTTCTCATAAGACATAGTCGGTGTCTTCGGGACTGAAACATATTGCCAATGGTCCATCAAACATCTTTCTGTATAATGTTCCATATTCGGCCAATGTGAATCGTGTAGCCTTTGTTCGTAGAGTCCTCGATTCCTTAGGGTCCGATGGGAGCTTCCCATTTTTGAGATACTAGAAATATTTATTCCTCCAATCCCGAGTTAGGGTTGTTGAGTTTATTTTGGTGTGTCCTTATTCAATTACTGACTTTGAAAGTTGTAGGACAGTCCCCGAGTATTTTGTCGTCTTCGACTGATGACCCCAAATTTGTCGCCGTCACCAATTCATTGTTCTGTTATCGAGGTACATGATGTGTGGTCCATTATATAATCCGATGTAGGGTTAACTGTAGTTTTTCCAAGTACCTCTACATTCAATCTTCTCGGATGTCGAAGGTCTTGTTGTCTTGGTTTACCACAAGTAGGGAGTCCTGTTTGGCCTCGATGACCTCTACCCCCAAGATTTTATCCAGCTCTAGAACTGCAATCATGGGCTCATACTCGGACTCGTTATAAGTTAACTTAGAAGTTTTAATAGGTTGTGTAATTGTATTGCCTGTGGACGGCTTAAAATCGATGCCTAGACCGGACTGCTTAAAATTCGAAGCACCATCTGTAAAAAGGGTCCACACCCCAGAAGATATACCAATTTTTAACAACAGTTCCTTTTCGACCTCGGTACGAGGGCTGGTGTGAGGTCGGCCACGAAGTCTGCTAAGATTTGAGACTTGATAGCCTTTTGGGGTTGATACTTGATACCATACCCACTGGTTTGGACAGCCCATTTGGCAAATCGGCCCGAGAATTCATACTTGTGAAAAACATTATGAAGAGGATAAGTTGTCACCGCACAAATTAAGTGAAACTGAAAATATGGTTTTAATTTCCTAGAGGCGCTTATTAGAGCAAGAACTAGTTTTTCTATGTGTGGGTATCAGGTCTCGGCGTCACCTAAAGTCCGAGTAACATAGTAAATAGGAAATTGCGTACCTTTCTCTTCTCGAACTAGGACCCCACTTACCGCGACTTCTGAGACTGCTAAATATAATTTGAGTTGCTCGTCCACTTTCGGAGTAAACAATGGTGGGATCGAGAGATACCTCTTTAACTCTTCCAATGCCTGTTGGCATTCTGGGTTCCAAGAAAAATTGTTCTTATTTTTGAGCAGTGAGAAGAACATGTGACTTTGTTATGAAGACCTCGAGATAAACCGGCCTAAGGTGGCTATCCACCCTGTTAATATTTGTACGTTCTTAACGCTGTCCACGACTGTGATGTCTTCAATTGTCTTGATTTTATCGGGGTTGATCTCGATCCCTCGATTTGACACAATAAAGCTGAGGAACTTGCCCGAACTGACTCCGAATACACATTTCTCAAGATTGAGCTTCATGTTGTATTTTTCAATATATATATGGTTTCCTACAAATGTGTTAAATTGTCCGCTATGCGTTGGGACTTAACTAGCATATCGTCAATATATACCTCCATTTATTTACCTATTTGTTCTTCAAACATTCGGTTCACTAGGCGTTGGTAAGTAGCACCAGTGATTTTTTTAGCCCAAACGACATTCAATTATAACAATAGGTGTCATACTTAGTGATAAACGAAGTCTTTTCCTAATCCTCTGAGTTCATTTGAATTTTATGTACCTGGATTAGGCATCGAGAAAACTAAGGATCTCGTGGCCGGTCATCTACCTTGCGATAGATATTCGGAAGAGAAAAAGAGTATTTGGGACATACTTTGTTTAAACCTTTATAATCTACGCACATCCTAAGTTTGTTACCCTTTTTAGGGACTACAACTACGTTTTCTAACCATTCAGGATATTCTACTTCCCGAATTGATCCTATTTTGAGAAGTTTGATTACTTCGTCCTTGATGAATGCATGTTTTACCTCGGACTAGGGCCTTCTGTTTAGTTTTACCGGTCTGAACTTCGGGTCTAGGCTCAATCGATGTGTTGTGATCTCCGGTGTGATCCCTGTCATATATAATTGGGACTAATCAAAACAATCCATATTATCAATAATAAATTTTATGAGTTTTTTCCTAAGTTCGAGGGTTAACCTTTTACCCAAGTATACCTTTGATCGGGTAGGTGTTCGATCAATATGACCTATTCTAGCTCTTCGCGTGTTGATTTGGTGGCGTCAGAATCCTCGAGGATTATGAAGGATCGGTGGATCTAGTAGTCATCGTCCTCATCCGTTCCCCGCTGCTCCGACTGGTTCGAGGCTGGTGGATGTGGTTGCTATTAATCCTCCTATTTTCCATTGGTCTCCAATCCCTATGTTGATGAAAGTGCAGATATCGGTATTACCTCATCGACCGCAACCATTTATTTTGCGGCATGTTGTTCCCCATACACCATTTTCACTTCATCTGGCATTGGGAATTTCAGCATTTGGTAAAGGGTTGAAGGAACTGCCCTCATATTGTGAATCCAGGGTCTTTCGAGGAGGGCGTTATATCTCATATTGCCCTCTATTGCATGGAACTTGGTTTCTTGAATAGTCCTAGCTACGTTTACCGGTAAAATGATTTCACCTTTAGTTGTTTCGCTGGACATGTTGAAACAATTGAGGACCCGAGCTGCGGGTACCATTTGATCTTGTAGGCTAAGCAGCTCCACGACCCTCGATCAAATAATATTGGCTGAGCTCCCTGGATCAATTAAAACACGCTTAACCTGAATTTTATTCATAAAGATAGAAATTACCAAACCGTCATTGTGGGTTTGAGAGATCCCTTTTTCTTCCTCACGGTTGAATCATATACTGCCTTCTGACGCGTAATCCCATGTCCTTTTCTCCCTAGTAATTTATACTTTAGTGCGTTTGAACATGGGACCTTGTGGAATATCGACCCTACCAACAATTATATGAATCACGTGGTGTGGTTCTTCCTGCTCATTTTTCGTGTCTGCGTCTCTATCTCTGAAATGGTTCTTAGCTCGATCACTCAAGAACTCTCGAAGGTGGACCTCATTGAATAGACGTGCTACCTCTTCCCTCAGTTGTCAGCAATCTTCGGTTCTGTGGATATGTGTTCCACGGTACTTGCATATTTGATTGGGGTTTCTTTGGGAGGGATCGATTTTTATGGGTCTGGGCCATCTAGTATTATTGCTTCTCCCAAAGGCCGACATAATACCTGATACGTCAATACTGAAGTTGTACCTCGATAATCGTGGTGCCTCTGTGGGATCGACATGCTTATCGAAGACTGTGCGAGCTTTGCCCACGATTGTTCCTTCGATCAGTTCGGATTGGATTGTATCTTGGGCCGCTATTTCTGCAATTTGCGTTGTATGGCTGATATCGATCTCTGTTCGACCGAGGTTCCCTGTCGATATCCCTCTAATTTCTTCCTACAGGCTTGTTCAGATAGACGGAACCGGAGGGAATCCCCAATTGATCAACCTCGACCCTGGTCTTCGACTGGAACCAATTATGTACATCGGCCCAAGTTACCGCTTGACATTCAATTAAATTCTTCTTCAGTTGACGTGGTGCCACAGAACTTTGTTCGTTCAAACCTTGTGTGAAGGCTTGAACTACCCAATCTTCTGTGGCTGGTGGTAGTTCCATGCATTCCATCTAGAACCGAGATACGAACTCCCTCATCATTTCATTATCCTTTTTTTTCACATGGAAAAGGTCGATTTCCTCGTCACAACCTATATTGTCGGGGCATGTGCCTTTACGAAAGAGTCTGCAAGCACGGCGAATAAGTTGATAGAATTAGGTGGTAGATTGCGATACCAGATCATTGCTCCCTTCGATAGAGTTTCTCCAAATTTCTTCAGTAGAACAGATTCGACCTCATCATCTTCCAAATCATTTCCTTTTATCGCGCACATATAGGAGGTGACATGCTTATTGGGATAGGTGGTCCCATTGTACTTAGGGATTACTAGCATGTGTAATTTCTTCTGAATGGGCTTCGGAGCCGCACTTGGGGGGAACGACTTTTGCACAAACTTCTTTGAGTCCATACCTTTTAAAATCGACGGTGCCCCCGTTATTTGGTTAACTTCGGAAATGTATGTCTCTATTATCTTATCATTTGCCACGATTTTCTTCTCTCCCGATTCAGTTCGCTAAGTGAGCTCCTCGAGCATCTTTATTACGGCGGGGTCAGTCCCCGATCGTTAGCATTCGATCTCTTCGGCACTGGCTCTGTTCTGTGGACGAATTCTAGTTCGACCGCACTCGGTGTTCGATGCTAGTTTTGTAGTTGTGCTATAGCGGCTTGTTGAGCTTGTATCATTTCGAATATCATTTGGAGGATGACTCCACCATATCCTCTTCCCTGCATACCCCAACCACCAAATCGGTCTTCTCTGCTCACTCTTCCTTCGGGATCAGTGCCCAAATTTGCATTTAAGATGATATGTGAACTGATGTCAACTAGATTGGTAATTGGCGCTCCCTCGTGATCTGATTGAGGCACCTCAATCCCTAGGGAGGCTATATTTTTGTTTCCCTCGTGAAATCTGAGGCCGTTGTCACCATGCGTGGGAACTACTTGAGAGTTTTACATGTGTTATCCTAAAAACAAAAATATCTACAAGAACAAGCGTAAAGTAGTGTGTGTTATCAAAATCAGTATTAATAAATCACTATTATCCTAAAACCCATGGTGGGCGCCGAATTTTTTACCCTAAAACTTTGATAACAATTAAACTTATATTGTGGTTTTAATGATATGTTATTTCACTCAACACCAATTGGTAAATACGAAGATAAATGATAAAATTAAATTAAACTAAGGCAAACCACTTGTTCAGACATAACTCAGCCCTCGAGTTGAAGTACTCTCGAACTGATTGGTGCAAGAACAATTAGAAAATAGAGCAAGCTGATGAACAATAATGTAAGCGAGAAAGAAAGAATTGTATTACTTTAATCTCTGTGAATAATGATGATTACAAATGATTGGAACTCCCTTTTATATAGTAGAGAAATTATACTTATGGTATAACTACATTTATAGAAGAAAATCACATGATTAGCTAATAAACTGCTTCTGATTTGATACGTTCCAAGATTTGCACCGTGATCCTCGACTAGTCACGGATATCTCACTTTTTCGTTACTATGTCGTCTCGGGTCTTACTCACTGCATGTATCACTTGGCTTCGATTGTTACCAACCTCGATCTCAACACATACTTCGATCCTGAACTCAGTACCTTATCCTCGTGATTTAATCGAAGTTGGCTTTCGACACAATATCCTGATCTCGATCAAATAGTAAAATCGGGCCCACCCGATTTTAACAGTATACAATAACAAAGATGAATTATTTTTGTTGCTGTTGTTGTTAATAATAATAATAATAATAATAGTAGTAGTAGTAGTAGTAGTAGTAGTCCCCTTCGCGCTCCTTTCGGGGCATGGTTGAAAGGGGTTTATGACATTGGTTAAGGAAACTCGTTCCTTTTGGGAAAGGGATTTGCATTTTTACGCCCCGCAATATTACGTCAATATTATGTCCCCAGTATTATATTACGACAATGTTATGCTCTGCAGTATTATATTACGACGATGTAATGCCTTGCAGTATTACATTATGGTGATGTTACGCTTTGCAGTGTTAAGGTGCGACGATGTTGTACCCTGTAGTATTGTGCGTTGAATTTGTTGTAAGGTAATTGACATAAGTCCAAGGAAAAGATTAGTTGGATATTATAAGGATTGTAATGGATGAATAAATTCATGAAGGTAAGAGGGGAAGCAAGCCGAAGAAAATGAATTTCGTTAAAATTTTGTATTTGGGGTAAAATACGGCTCGAGCTAAAATACTCTGTATTTATGGACTAGTACCATACTAGGTGCCACATGACCATAATAGTAAGGTGTATATGGTATGTGAAACGTGAGTAATATTTCAAGTAAGTGGGAATAATTCTCAATTATGGGGATAATTTATTAGTTACCCGGTAACAGGACATTACCCAGTTAACTAATAAGTGGATATATTTATAAAATATACCCATCTAAAATGTTTCAAAAATCCACCATGACAAGAAAATGACTCATTAGTCATCATGCCATGTGGCAAGGTAAGGAATCATTATGCCATGTGGCCAAAGCCACCATGACTTAAGACAAGACTAAAATAAAGACTTGTAAAGTCTTATCTCAACCATTTTTCGTACAACAGATTTAATGTGAAACCAAGTGTTATTACTATTTAGTTTGTAAGACTAGTGTCTTCATTAAGCACCAAAATGAGATTTCAATCCAACTACATCTCATTCTGACCTTGAAACCCAAAAACGTTAGAAAGCAGAATCAAAAATACGTTCCTTTTTAAAGTTTCCAACCAAAGGAACCATTGATTTTAAGTTGGAACAAGTTCTTTTCAAATTGCAAGAACAGAAACGTTCCCTCAATTTCAAGGGAACACTGGTTTCGTTCCAAAATTTTAAGAACCAAAAGAAGAATTTCCTCCATATTTCGCAGGAGCAGATTCGTTCAAATAATTTCAGGAACATGTATGTTAAGGCTATCCCTTCTTTCTTTTGGCATGGTCCAAATTATACAATCGAGAAAATACACAGTTTTTATAAATTACTCTATTCATAGAAATAGTAGGGGTGTCTATATTCTTTATTCCCCATGAGAATTATTATTATTTTCTGTTCATGGGTCTCAGAATAATACGCAGTTGGAAACGTTTATCCGGAAGGAATATTGAGACTATTACGTACTTTTCATGCATTTCATACATGCGCATTGACCCATGACAATATGGAGTTATATACGCGTATATATGTATATGGGATATGGGAAAAGGGTTACGACATTATATACGCACCACCACCTGATCAGCTGGTATATGATAATGATGTTGCCCACAGTGGCTGAAATATGATTCAAACGGCATTATATACGCGTATATATGTATGTATATATATATATGATTCGAACGGCGTTATATACGCGTATATATGTATGCATATGTATATGGGATATAGGAAAGGTTATGGCATTATATATTCATCACCACCTGATCAGCTGGTATATGTTGATGATTTTGCCCACAGCGGCCGATATGATATGATGGGATTTCCTCAGAGGCTGATGATGTTATGAAACATATACCTATGCAAGACATGACATTCATACGCATATGCATGCTGCTAAAAGTGATTTATGATTTACAAAGTTATTCAGACTTACAGGTTGGCTCATGTACTCTATATTTTTTCCATGTCTCTTATGTACATTATGTGCCTTACATACTCGGTACATTATTCGTACTGACATCCCATTTTCCTGGGGAGGCTGCGTTTCATGCCCGCATGGTCCTATACACAGGTCGAGAGCCCTCCAAGTAGGCTATCATCTCAGCGGAAGATATTGGTGTACTCCATTTGCTTCGGAGTCGCTTGTTTGGTTAGTATGATTTAGACGGGTATTGTTTGGTATGCCGAGATTCTATCCCGACCTTTATGAAATTTATGTACTCTTAGAGGCTTGTAGAAATATGTGTTATACGTGAAAGATTGTACGGCCTTGTCGGCCTATGTTTTGAGATTGTAAATGATTATGTTGGCATGTAGGCTCGTATTTCACGTGTATATGATAATTTAATAAGAAAGATAAGTTACGTTGGTACTCGGTCAAGTAAGGTATCGGGTGCCCGTCGCCCATCGGTTTGGGTCCTCACATGCATATTTTGAAAAGTCCCCACCTAACGATTTTAACGATGCGTTAAGGCACCTAAGGGGTACAATTACAACTACATTACTAACCAGAGATTGGGTAAGGGATTGAAATTATTCTAAGGGGAAGGTGTTAGGCACCCTTCATGATCCACAAGCGTGGTTTCCGGCCAAATGGTTTCAGTGAATTTGTACGGCTTAACAAACAAACAAATAAAGGCTCACATAAGAGGGTATTTAATTCTTAAGCATGAAAATGTTTGAAAACAGTAAAGAAGATTAGCTTTTGAAAGGATTACAATCTAAACATATAAAAGGTATCCTAGGTTTATAATAATATGGATCACATCAATGCAATACCCGGTTATCACTCCTCAAAGAGGGGCTACACATGGTATTAGCGCACTGGTCATCATATCCATATTCTAACCTTTCCCACCCCATGAAAGAAACTAAATCGAGTGTTGGTCTCGACCTCTATTGCATGATTTTACCCGTCCCTTCCTATCAGTCCCAGAGGAAATTAGGATTCCTATCATAAAGGAGTTTCTAGGCAGAACCTCAGGTTTTAAAGGTGAAAATGCTAAGGCGACAGATAATGAACAAGTAGAACTGCAGATAAAGGGGGTGGAACATAAATAGGAAAGGGCTCAAAGACCTCCACAAACAGTGCACATAAACATCATGTGTCATACACAATTAAGGTCCAGATTCTGATCCTACGCATGGTGTCTAAGTGATAATAATAAAGACAAATTTATTGCATAACTTAGAGAGGAAGTCTTAATGATACTTTCCTACTGGTTTTAAGCATGCTGACAGTTGAACACTAATCACAAAGGACAATTCTGGTTTTATTTTTTAAGTTGATTACCTAGAGCTTGCCTAGGTGTAGGATAACATGCAACAGTTATTCATAATTTTTAATGACTCTAGGTTGTTTATACCTAATAACATGCAACTCTATGTGTTGAAGATGTGCAAGGACTAATTACCAGTTGTTATAGGGGAGTTTTTTAGATTTCTGTATTTAGACTAAGTGCAGTTAAATGAGTACGATCCTACAATATGATGTCTAATGCAACATGATGCATAATAACCTAAACAGGATTTCTAAATGCACATAAAATCAAAACATTATGCAACGTTTCAAGAATAGCAAGAGTACAGCTTGTTAGTGTTATCCTAGGGACAGGATTTCTAAGTGCGCATAGCAATATGAAACATGATTGCAGAAGATACCAATTATTACCTTTATTTACCCTATCATAGATCTTTCTAAGTGATGAATGATAGTACTGAAACGAGATGCTGAAACAGTGTACATGGGACCTAAAGAGCAGGATTTTTAATGCATGGATGTGAACCTACACATGATTTCTATTCTGAAGATAATAAATAAATCTTAAAACATGGTTCCTACCCTTGTAATAACTAAGCATGCGTAGTTACCCCTCCCATTTCACTATCCAGTCCCCATGGGTCGTTTACAGATTATTACAAACCAGGAATTATGATGTGCATAAACAAAGTCGAAAATAAGAAGTTATTATATAGGGAGCCTTCACTCAGGCCCAAATCCTCCAAACCTTATGCCATATGGTATTCATAGCCTTTTCACAGTCCGGGTGTGTCAAGGTTCCCTGAGGACATCAAGGGCTCCCGGGAAATGCTCACACCCAGATTTTATAGCCAAGATATAGAATGTGCAGCGTGGAAGTACCAGCCTTAGTGTGTCAGAGTTTAGAGGGAACTTAAGGTCCCAAAGCAGTGCTCACACTGACGGGGTAGAGCTTAAAGGTCTAGGAATCAAGTGAAGTGCAAGGGATGCGTTTTGAATAGGTCTTGAAGAGATTTAGTTGAAACATTTCATAAACTAGAGAGTTTGTTTAGTAAAACATATTTTTAAAAAAGAGTATAGTAATAAGCAACAGTCTAAACACGGCATCACAAAATGAGTTCATACATTGCCAAAGCACACAGAACCAAGGCAGGTTCAGCCACGACAATCAAGTACACTCGGGGTGGGGACACATAGAACATTTAGCTGCAAACACAATAATCCATCAAAGATATAGGACTGGTTTAAACATGCTCGGAAACTGACGATACTGGCATAGTCACAAAACCAGACATGAAGAACAGCATAGAGGGGTGATAGGTATTTGGGGTAAATATACAACAAGTAGGAAACAATTGGTAGGTCATGCTCAGAAACACACATAAAATGGGTATATTAGTTCAAAGGAAATGGAAGACATAATAACATGCTACTGATGTATTTTAATTACAGGTTTCGCCAAAGAACCACAAATAGAAGCAAACCAGAAACAGTAAGAACTGAAACAAATAGAGAATCATATTGTTATTGGAGCTTTGAATTTAAACTAGGACATACCAGTAAAGAGGGGAGCAAGAAGAATGAAAAGATCAAGAGAGAGATAGCACAATAGTTAGCCTTGGCTTGCAGCCGGCTAACAATTATACAGTAGCAAATAGCACAAGAGAGAGAGAGCATATATTCTTTTAGTGTAAGAGATAGTTTTTGAACCCCCGTGTTCGTTTTTTTTGTTAATGAGAGAGTAAGGTACTTATAGTTTTAAAACATGCAGAAGGAATAAGGTAAAAAAATAATAATTCAACAATAATTATAGAAATATACCAATTAGAATCAGGTCAGCTGCGATGAATTCATTTAACCAAGGAGTTTAAGATTCAAATGGTAATAAGCAATGCCAAATAAGGAATGGAACCATATGAGGCTGAATTAACATATAAGGA
This sequence comes from Nicotiana knightiana, assembly GCA_005239525.1. Classification (NCBI taxonomy): domain Eukaryota; kingdom Viridiplantae; phylum Streptophyta; class Magnoliopsida; order Solanales; family Solanaceae; genus Nicotiana; species Nicotiana knightiana. The sequence goes on along the minus strand of ML432246.1, from coordinate 212,949 downwards.
AACAATTTAGCATAGCACAAATATACATCATATAATAGAGTTTAGGTTCAACAAACTCTAATTAAGGAATGCTTAAGAATCAGCTTGACAGCATAATTAACTACGAAAAATAAGGTAGGGAAGGATGGAAATCAACAGGAAACCCTCAAGTGAGGTTCAGATTACTGGAAATTAGCATCAATTAAGGAAATGTATCATGTATGACTGGAATACAACACGTGAAAAATAATTTCAGCGTATAGAACAAGTAACTAGCCTAGGTTCAGAAAATCTAATTAAAAATCGATTAAACAGTACAATTAATCAAATAAGACAAGTGAATAACTCATTGATCAAAATCAGTGATGTATTACCCTAGGAGATCAGTGAAGGACACCAACCCCAGGGAGTCAATGACTCAAACAAAGACAACATTAACTTAAGGAAAATAACACAAATTAAATAAACAATGTTCAAGAAATCTGAAACCCTAGTAATCACAGTAGAGTAAACCATACGAAGTTAGGCATTCATATGTATCACAGGGTAAACATGAATGTAAGAAGAAGAAGCAAGAAAAATCAAAGATATATATGAACATAGGGTAAAGCATCAGCGAATCACAAAGCTCATGAAACACAGACACATATGCAAGTAATATCCTCACAGACAAAATCAGGGACTAGGGTTTAGGACTAAAAATTAGGGTTTTCAACACAGGTAAAGAGAGATTCCAATAAATCGCTAAACACTTTAGAAATCTTAGGAGAATACTAAAAAAATCGTAGGAAAATCGTTTAAAGAAGGGCTCATGAAACCCTACTTGAAAACGAAGAGTCATTTTGAGAGAACACCTGAAAATCTTTGAGAAAACATCAAAATAGATTAAAATATACACAAATCTATCATATATCTAAAAGAACAGGGGAGTTTAAGAATTAGGGTTTCAAAGAGAACCCAGAAAGATGAGAGAAACCTCAAAAAATGTTAATGGTTTAAACCCAAAAGTTATATATCTTACTCGAATTGCCGGAGGTGGCCGGAGAGTGGTGAAAAAGGCATATGGGGGTAGGAGGATTCAACCCAGGTCTTTTGAAGACCTTAGAAATGGCAAACACCGGCGTGAGGGAACCACATGAGACAGGAAGGTGGTGAAGATTTCAAGGTCTCCAGCGAAGGGATGGCCGGAGAAGATGAAGAGATCCATCGAAACCAGAAGAGACAGGAACTATCTAGAAGAGACTAGAGAGAGAGAGAGAGTAAAGAGATGAGAGACAGTGAGAATGAGAGGGGGTCAGGGGGTTAGGTAGGTTTAATTATGGTAACAAAATCTGGGTCGTCGATCTAATTTTATCAACGACTCAGATTGGTTTGGGGTTAGGCTGGGTAGGATATTGTATTGGTCTTGGGGTCTGGGCTAGTTTAATTGGGTTAGGATCAAGATTAATTTAGGCTACAACTTAAACAAAAAGGGATAATTGTTAAATACCCAACAAAAATTAATAAAAATAATTTATAAAATAGCTGATAATTGTAAAGATAAAATTGATTCTTAGTAAATTAAATTAAAATGATTAATTAGTATTTTAAATTTATAAATGAATAATTATTGGAAAAAAAATAACATAAAACACATGATTAGGCTATAATTGCAAAGTTATTGCAACAACGGCCAAGGAGTGCCAATTTGGCTAATTGTGAAGCAATTTTGTCTTAATAGGACAAAAAAATACATTAAGTCAAGAAATTTTTTGAAATTATCTATAATGTAATTTTGTAATTGAATATTAGAAATAAAATATTGGGTAAATTAACAAAAATATGGGAAAATAATTGAAAAATACCAATTGCTATGAAAGCCTGATTTTGAAGCTGTAAATGCAAATTAAAAAATAATTTGAGAAAAAATTGGGTATCAACAGCTGCCTCTCTTTACCCGGGAATGATGAAAGAGTTGTTGGGTAAAGACATGATGGCCAATTTTGACCGAGTGAAGCGGTTTGAAGAGGTTCAGGCCGCACCCTGGTTTCTGAGTTGCCTACATATCCCTGGTTTTACAGGAATCAGGCCGTATGTAGTTTAGTAGTCATCGGGGAAGCATACCGATGGAGCTTTTTACAAGAACGGACGCAACATATATGACTGATTGAATGAACAGCTTACCGGGTATTTAGGAGAACTGCAGTGGGATCGCTCCTGCCGGGACAACTGTTTCTTATCGGGTTACCTGCAAATGAGTAATACAAGCATATTGTGTGTAATTTAAACATGATGCAAATTCACGTTGGACTATGAATGTTGCCTTTGGACGGTTAAGGATGACGTCTTTAGACCATGATGTCCTGGGCGATGAATTGCTTGATGCAGGATTCGCAAGCCATGAAATGATGTTCTCGGGCCATGAAGATGGTTCCTACGAACCATGATGCCTTTGAATAATGATATGCAAACTGATAAAAGAGATCCTCAGGCTATGACATGGTGTTCTCGGGCCATGAAGATGGTTCCTCCGAACGATGACGCCTTTGGATAAGTTGACGACATTTCAGCCCATGAAGATGCAATAGTATGATGCTGACAAGACAGAGCTTAGTCTTGCGAACTAAAGGGAAGAGCTTAGCCCAAAAGGAAATCGGTGTAAATAATGTTAGAGGCGTTTGTTGCTTTTAAGAAGTAAATGGGAGGCAGCGTTTAGCCTTGGAAGGAAGAATGGTAGCGTTATGCAATATGCAAATGCAGATGGAGGTAGCGTTTAACCTCGAAATGCAGAAAGGTTGCCTTATGCAATATGCGAATGCAGATGGAGGTAGCCTTTAACCTCGGAAGGCATAATGGTAGCCTTAGGCAATATGCGAATGCAAATAGAGGTACCGTTTAACCTCGGAAGGAAAAATGTAGCCTTATGCAAGATACGCAGATGGAGGTAGCGTTTAACCTCGGAAGGCAGAAAGGTAGTGTTATGCAAGATGCGAATGCAGATGGAGGTAGCGATTAACCTCGAAAGACAGAAAGGTAGCCTTATGCAAGATGTGAATGCAAATGGAGACACCGTTTAACCTCGGAAGGCAGAAAGGTAGCCTTATGCAAGATGCGAAGGCAGATAGAGGTAGCGTTTAACCTTGGAAGGAAGAAAGGTAGCCGTTTGCAAGATGCGAATGGAGATGGAGGTAGCGTTTAACCTCGGAAGGCAGAAAGGTAGCCATATGCAAGATTAAGGAAGGACAACATAAATTCTTAGCTGGTGTTGAATTGCGATAGAGCATTGTGATAATGAAGCATCGTTTGTGCTGATAATAAATGTTGGCACGTGCGATGAGTTTGAGGAACGATGTCTGTCCTTTGAGCGGATAATATATTTTGGGGCTTTTGCATTTTTGTGCCTGCATCTAAAGAATGATCGTGAGTTTTGTAAAGGGGGAAGGTTAGTTCGCATTCCCGCTGGCTCTGCTTGGCTCGTTTGCCTGATCATGATGATATTGTCTGTATCATTGGGGTAGCGTTCGCTAAAGAAGTTGCTTTAGAAAAATTAAATATGCATGATTTTGTAAAAGTATAATATATAATATAGTTTTATATGAACCGACGACATGACACGGTTCGAGATATTGCAACTTCTCCTGCTGCAGAAATTTGAGGGTCCTCCTCAAAATTCTGCCCCAGTTTGATGGGTGGACGCCTCTGACTGCTGCTCGTGCGACGATTGGCTGAACTTGCTTCAGAATTTTGAGGGTCCTCCTCAAAATTCTGCCCCAGTTGGCTGGGTAAATGCTTGTGGACTGCCGCTCGCTTCAGAATTTTGAGGGTCATCCTCAAAATTCTGGCCCAATTTCCAATTGCGGGGAAAAATAGATTTTTATTGAATGGTGACCGAACCCATAGGGCTGCCTATGTATCCCCACTTAAACGGCAATCAGTGCAGGTGTAGTTCAATTTACATCACTGGGAAATCATAAATATTACACATAGTAGTGCTTGACTGCATCTGAATTGATTGGTTTCGGCCAAAGTTCTCTGTCCATTTCTGCAAGTATGAGTGCTCCTCCTGTCAGCACTCTATGAACCATGTACGGACCTTGCTAGTTGGGAGAGAACTTCACATTGGCTTCATCTTGATGCAGAAAGATTTTCTTTAACACCAGCCGCCCTGGTGTGAATTGTCTCGGCTTGACTTTCTAGTTGAAGGCCATGGCCATTCTGTTCTGATATACTTGACCATGACATATTGCATTCATTCTCTTCCCGTATATGAGGGCTAGTTTCTCATAACGACTCCTTACCCACTCTGCATCGTTGAGCTCAGCTTCCTGTATAATTCTTAGAGATGGAAACTCCACTTCGGCAGGAATAACAACATATGTACCATAAACTAGAATATAGGGAGTTTCCCCTGTTGATGTGCGGACAGTGGTGCAGTATCCCAATAAAGCGAATGATACTTTTCATGCCACTACTTATGCCTTTCTATCACCTTTCTTAGTATCTTCTTAATGTTTTTGTTAGCGGCTTCTAAGACTCCATTCATTTGATGTCTGTATGCTGCGGAATTTTTGTGTTTGATCTTGAGAGTTTCACACATAGCTTTCATCAAGTCACTGTTTAGATTAGAACCATTATCGGTGATGATTGACTCGGGAACTGCGTACCGACAAACAATGCGGTCGCGAAAAAAGTCGGCCACGACTTTCTTTGTAACTGCGTTGTAGGAGGCTGCTTCGACCCATTTAGTGATGTAGTCAATGGCGAATAGAATGAACATGTGCCCATTGGAGGCGGAAGGCTCGATTGGTCCAATAACGTCCATACCCCAAGCGACGAACGACCATGGTGATATGGTTGCATTGAGCTCACTTAGAGGAACCTTTATCATATCCCCATGTATCTGGCAGCGGTGGCATTTTCGAACATACTGGATGCAGTCCGTTTCCATTGTCATCGAAAAGTAACCAGCTCGGAGTATCTTATTTGCTAGAAAAAAACCGCTCATATATGGGCCACTAGTCCCAGCATGAATTTCTTCCAGCAATTTTGATGCTTCTTTTGCGTCAACACACCTTAATAACCTCAAATCAGGAATCCTCTTATACAAAATTCCTCCGCTATGAAAGAAATTGTTCGACAATCTCCGAAGTGTGCATTTCTGAGTGGAATTTGCAAGCTCGAGGTAGTCTCATTTGTCCAAGTACTCATCGATGTCATGAAACCAAGGATTTCCGTTTGCTTCTTCTTCAACATGGGCACAGTAAGCTGGCTGCTTATGGATATCAACAGGAATAGGGTCAATGAAATTCTTGTCCGGATGCTGTGTCATTGAGGATAAAGTAGCCAATGCGTAGGCAAACCCATTATGGATTCTGGGGACGTGATGGAACTCTATATTTGTGAACCTCTTTCTTAATTCCTGTACGTGGTGCAGATACGGCAATATCATGGAATTCTTTGTTGCCCATTCTCCTTGTACCTGAGGTACCAATAAGTCTGAATCACCGATCACCAACAACTCCTGGACGTTCATGTCAATGGCAATATTGAGCTCTAAGATGTAGGCCTCATATTCGGCCATATTGTTGGTGCAACGGAACCTAAGCTTGGTATATATCGGATAATGCTGACCGATCTCAGATATTAGGACTGCTCCAATACCGGCTCCCTTGAAGTTTGCTGATTCGTTAAAGAACACCCTCCAACCATCATAGGGTTCTGCAATATCTCCTCATATGAATGATACCTCTTCATCAGGAAAATATGTTTTTAGGGGTTTGTATTCTCCGTCTACGGGATTCTCAGCAAGATGGTCTGCCAGAGCTTGTCCTTTAACTGCCTTCTGAGTCATATAAACAATGTCGAATTCACTCAGCAGGATTTTCGACTTGTCTAGCTTGCCAGTGGGCATGGGATTTTGAAAGATATATTTTAATGTATCCATCCTTGTTATGAGATATGTTATGTAGGGACAGAAGCAATGCCTTATCTTTTGGGAAACCCAAGTTAGAGCACAACAGGTACGCTCTAATAGAGAATACCGGGCCTCATATGGAGTGAACTTGTTGCTGAGGTAATAAATAGCTTGTTCCTTCCTTCCCGTTTCCTCGCGTTGCCCCAGAACGTAGCCAAAAGAACCATCTAACGCGGTAAGATAGAGTAACAGAGGTCTGCTTGGCTTGGGCAGTACTAGGACTGGCGGTGTTGACAAATATTCCTTGATTCTGTCGAACGCCTTTTGACAATAGTCGGTCCACTTGGTCGCATCGTCCTTCTTCATCATCTTAATGATTGGCTCACAGATGACTATAGACTCTGCTATAAACTGGCTGATGTAATTAAGCTTCCCCAAGAAACTCATCAGATCTTTCTTGTTCCTTGGTGGTGGTAGTTCTTGAATGGCTTTGACTTTTGACGGATCTAATTCTATTCCCTAGCGGCTTATAATAAACCCCAGCAACTTCCCAGCAGGAACCCCGAATGCACATTTCGTGCGGTTTTAGTTTCAGATTGTATTTTTGCTATCTATTGAAGAACTTCCCCAAATTCTCCATGTGATCAGCAACTTTCTTTGATATGATAATGACATCATCCACGTACACCTCGATCTCCTTGTGAATCATGTCATGGAATATGGTGGTCATGGCCCTCTTGTAGGTGGCCCCTACATTCTTTAGGTCGATTGGTATCATCTTATTAACAATACACTCCCCATGGCGTGATGAACACCGTTTTCTCAGTAGCTTCCTCATCCATCCAAATTTGGTGATAACCAGTGAAGCAATCCATGAAGGACTACAATTCATGCTTAGCGCAGTTGTCAATCAGAATGTGTATATTTGGTAAGGGGAAGTTGTCTTTCGGACGGGTCTGATTGAGATCCCGGTAGTCAACGCAAACACTGACCTTCCCGTCCCTCTTCGGCATAGGTACAATGTTGGCTAACCATGTTGGGTACTCCACTACCCGGAGAACTTTGGCGTTGATCTGCTTGGTAACTTCTTCTTTGATTTTCAAACTCATGTCGGGTTTGAACTTTCCGAGATTTTCTTTCACCGGTGGACACGTTGGATTGGTTGGAAGTTTGTTAGCCACAATAGATGTACTTAGACAAGTCATGTCATCATACGACCATGCAAATACATCCTCATAATCCTTTAGAAACTCTGTGTATTCGTTTTTCTTCTGATGGTGACAAATGAATGCTGATGCGAGTCTCCTTGACATTTTTTGAATCCCCTAGGTTGATAACTTCGGTCTCGTCCAGGTTGGACTTAGGTCTGTTCTCAAAGTTCTCAACTTCTTTGACAATCTCGTCAGTTATGTCGTCTTCTTCTGAATCAATGTCCATTTGCTACGTTGTCTCATTGCATGTCACAGTCATTGATTCATCAAGACAAGTAATAGTAATGTTGTATAAATAAAGTAATGAGAGTAAACAATAACAATAAATATCAGATTCGTAAGCGAAATTTAGAAGATGCTTTGATGAATTGAATAACTGTTTTGAACAATGAAGATCTTATTGCAGAAATTCAAAATGCAGGAAGAGGCAAATCATTTAGTGAATAAAACAATAAATAATGCTTGCTTTAGCCTTGCTACCCTGAGGCTCGTCGGGCTTTGGTAGTCTTGATAGGCCAGTTCTTGAGATATGTCCCCTTGCCTACAGTCTGTATGGAAAGGCCTTCCTCCCCCTCCTCCTCGAGAACAACATAGCAATCCATATCCTCGTCCTCTAGGAACAAACTCCTCATTGCTACAAGTGCTTCTTCTTTGTCTGATCCGTAAATAATGTCGGCCTACTCAAAAGTCTGCTCAAGATGAGGTATCGGCTGCTCCAGAGGATAATAGGAACCGCGCCAAGGTGGGGACCAGTCGTTAAATTCCTGCCAAGTGTACTCATACCCCAAACCGAAAGTGGTACCATATTTCTTGAGCTTTATGGGCTTCATGATCCCTTGGAGGTTCTTACCGAGCAATTTTCCTGGATCATATCCTTTCCAGTTCAGGATGCTCTCAATCTTGCTATCCCACCACTTGTCCTTGTCGATAGCATTTACCTGCTCAATGTGGTGATAAATTCCCCCACATATCTTCCTTTATCCGTCAATGACCGGAATAGTTTGACGACTATAAATGGGGTTGCTACCGTCACCATGAATAATCACCTCTTGGTGGTTCCACTCGAATTTTACTGCCTGATGTAGTGTTAATGCTACAACCCCAACAACATGAATCAAGGGTCATCATAACAACATGTTGTAGGATGCTGGCACATATATCACCTGGAAATCCACTTCGAACCAAGCCGGTCCCATCTGCAGACACAGATTGATGTCCCTCATGGTGGACCTTTAAGAACCTTCGAAGGCTTTCACATTGATCACTCCATCCCTTATCTCATGTATCCCTTTACCCAACTTCTTGAGTGTTATCAACGAACATATGTTAAGACTGGAATCTCTATCGATCATGATCCTTGTGATGAAATGATCTTCACATTGCACGGTGATTTGCAGCGCTTTGTTGTGCCTCAATCCTCCAGGTGGTAGCTCTTCCTCATGAAAAGTGATTTTGTGACATTCCAGTACCTGGCCTACCATATTGGCCATTTACTCGCTAGTGATGTTGTTTGGAACATATGCTTCACTCAACACTTTCAACAAAGCATTTCTGTGTGTTTCAGAATTCTGTAGCAAAGAGAGGATGGATATATGTGCTAGTGTCTTGTTCAGTTGGTCGATGAATGAATAATCCTTAGCTTGTACCTTTCTCCAAAGGTTATCGGACCTGTTTCGATGAGGGGAGGCCGGTTGGCAGCCTGCTTTCTTGATTCAGCTAGATTCTCAAGGGTGTAGACCCTACCAGTTCTCGTCATACCCTGTGCCGCGACAGCCTCCTCAGACCTGACCTTGCCCTTCCTTCTCGCCTCTATTGTATAGTCCCAAGGGATAACATTTGAATAGAAGGGTGGCGTGGTTGACATTGCCACCAGAATTGGTGCGGACATCCTTACTTCAAACGGAATGTGTGTTCAGGGTGGAAAGACTGCGACCTCAAATGGTGCCGATGTATTTGCTGGAGATACAAACTGAACTTCAATTACATTGGTGAGTTTGCAGGTGGCGCTGCTTCAAACTCAAGTTGTATAGACATATTCACCTCAGCGTCCTCAGATGGTTAATCTTGACTATGATCGGTTTGAGAGTGGACTGCAGGTTTCTTTGGGTCATCGCCTTTTGCGATCAACCCGATCGATCCCTCGAGATCCCAATCATCTTCTGTTTCAATCATATGGATACCTCCACCCTTATGGTCTAGCAAAGGATTGTTGCGGACGTTTGGAGCGGGTTATTTTGCCACAATAATCTTGTTGTCAATGAGAGCCTATATTTTTTTCTTTAGAGAGCGGCTTTCTTCGATGGTGTGTCCTTTCATGCCGGAATGGTATGCATAGTATTTATTTGGGTTAACCTACTGAGAAGGGTTCTCAGGGGTGGAAGCAGGGATAGGTGTGACATAACCAACATTTTTGAGCTTCTCATACAACTGGTCAATGGGCTCGGCTATGGCAGTGTATTGCTTTGGAGGGCGGCGATCAAAATTAGGACGAGGTCTAGGGAAATTTTTGTGTGCAGGGGGTGATTGGTAATGGGATGGCTGGGAATTATAAGTGTGGTAGACAGGAGTGGGTTGTAAGTATCTAGGCGAAGCAGGTTGATACGTGGGTGGTGGAGATTGGTAGGAAGGTAGTGGAGCTTGGTAGTTCGGTGAGGGTGCTTGGTAGTTTGGTGAGGGCTGGTAGGAAGAAGGTGGAGCTTGGTATGTAAGTGGAGGTTTTGGATAAGCTTGGTATTTAGTGGGGACTTCGCTCTTTTTGCAACCATTATGGCTCCCACGTCTCTCTTCTTAGACACACCACCGGACTGTAAAGCCTTGTTAGTGGCTTGCAAGGCTTCAAAATTTGTAACCATTCCTCTTTTAGTACCTTCTTCAATCCGCTCACCCAATTTGATTATGTCGGAGAACTTGTGGCATTGAACCATCATTAATCATTCATAATACTGCGGGTCCTAAGCCCGGACAAAGAACTTGTTCATTTGCTCTTCCTTTAGAGCAGGTCTGGCTTTAGCGGCTTTTGACCTCCAGCGAGTAGCATACTCACGAAATTTTTCTGTCGGTTTCTTCTTCAAATTTTGAATGTAGAAAACATTTGGTGCATTTTTTGTGTTGAATCTAAACCTGTCCATAAAGTCATACACCATGCTTACCCAATTTGGCCATTTCTTGGGGTCTTGGCTTATGTACCAAGACAATGCGTCTCCCTTCAAACTCCTCATGAACAGCTTCATGTTGATTCTTTCATCCTTCCCAACGCCAACCAACTTGTCGCAATAGGTTTGTACCCCTTCGATAAGTTCGACATCAGGTTGTATACAAAGGTTTTCATAATTCAACCCTTCGATTCCCTTTGTTCCTTCAACACCCTGGACTCGGCTGGTCCATTTCTTAAGCTCCTCGACTAGGTTCTTGATAAGTGAGACCTTTCCATGAGACTCAGATGCCTGTGAGATAGGCAGAGTGGAGTGGGTCATGTTTTCCACATAGATGGGATTGTTATAGGTGTTGAAATGGTCCTTTGTGGGGGGTTTTGAGGTTCTAGGATGAGTAGTGGAGTGTCATTTGAGGGTTGTCAAGCATTGCACTACGTCGGGAGAGTATGGTTCTTTGGGGGAGTGGCGCGATGGTGAGGTGCAAGATGATTTTATTGTCTTGGGATATTTTGTTCAGGTGTGGGGTTTTGAGCATTTGGAAGGCTGTCAAGTGGTCACATGCTTTCATGCAGGACCTGAATACCTCGGCCATCAGTGGCCTCTACCCGTTCAATCATATTCTCCTTTTTGGTGCCGCTGGACTTTTCCATGTTACTTTTGCCTTTGTCTTTGCCCTTAAGAGGACTAAGAGGAGGAGTAGGTGGAGGGCCTTTGGATCTTGTATGATAGGCTGATCATGCCAGAATGCACGAACTAACCTTTGGGGATGAGAGTAAGAAAAAATAAAAACAAAAGGTAACCAAGTTAGTGAGGATTATGAAAAATAATATTGCGGTATTTAAACACATAATGCAGAAACGTAAAGCGCGTCCTAAGTTGAGAACCTCTTTGTGACCGAGGTAGGCCTAGCGACAAATTGATTTAGAGAACTTAAAATGCTAAATGGCTCATTTTACTGATAAGAAAAATAGACAAATCCCAAAACGATAGACGAAAAATAAAAGTCACTAACGGCCATTGGCCTTATTACATTGGTAGAGAAAAATAAAGATACACCTATCTACTAGGTCCCAGAAGGACCTTCCCCAGACTCGGCATTCTTGCTTTCCTTGTACAGTTTTCCCAGCTCGCGAAGTCCCAGAAACAGGTAGGTTCTGGTTAGATATCCTTCTTCATCTCCCTCACCCTTTTGACAATTCTCGACTCTTTTGATGAACTTCTGTTCTACCTCGACTATATCTTGTTCCAAGTACCCCAGCTTCTTGTTGGCACTGATAGCCATGTCCTTCCATTTCTCGATAAATTTTTAGTTGGACTCATGTATCTTGTGGTGATCATCCTCATATTCCAGGATCCTTTTGCACAGTTGGTTGTATTTGACTTGTGCCTCAGCCCTTTTATCTATAACCCTGTGACCTCGGACGCACCCCGACTTGCTCTTGCCATCCAAATCCTCTTCTAACCAACAAAGATAGAAAGTGGTACAACTGGCATGATACCTGTCTGGCTCGATGGTGTGTTTCTCAAGTATAATCTTGCAGTGCCACAGGATCTTAGCTTGGCACTTGTGAGGACTGTCATTATTTTGAAAGTCGTCTCGAAGATGGCTCATCTTCTAGACCCTAAGTATTACTTGCTTCCTACTTTCTTGCCTCATAACTCGAAGAGGGACGTAAGGGTATGTCCCCCTTAGACCAATCAGTACCAGAAATGATGCGCCTCGGGATCGAATGATGAACTCATCCGTCGGAAACCATTCGAACATCCATTGAACCTGCTCTTCAGTCAAGTTACCAAAAAGCTCAACCCATCCCTCGACATTTTTAGGCTGAGCGAACATGTCAGGGATATAATTCATTCGCTTTGGGTGACGGAAAGTGATGTGGTCATCCCACATTTTGCGGTGAATGTCTTTTCGGTATTCGCCTCTTTGGAGATGTTCCATGAGCCAGAGTTAATGTAATAAATTGCAACCTTCAAAATGCTTTGCTCCTTGCTGACACCTTTCTAAGGCCCGATATATGTCTGCAACGATCATGGGCACAATGTTGAAGTCTTGCCCATATACCCCTTCCATTATGGTCTTAGTTACCATGGCTAGCCTGGTATGGATCCTTTCATTTTTCCTCGGGAACACGATTAAACCCAAAAAGAAAACCAGAAACACGAACACTCGGCGTTGGACGTGTCCCAGAGATGTGATAGCAAACTCGTCATGGTAGGTACTGTATGATTTGCTGTAGCCATATCTTTCATACAAGTAGTCAAAAGTAATGTACGAATCCTCCAAACATACCAATTCTGCATCCTTCTTTAGGCCTATCATTTTGAGGAAACATTTGCATGTACAGTTCTCAGGCATCAACAACCCTAGAGTTTCCCATACTAGGTTAGCCAGCCCTCATATCTCTTCTATCAAAGACGTTATTTCGATGTTTCCAAAGCGGAACAAGGACCTTTCACGATCCCAGAACAGGGTAGAAGCCTCTATTATCATTTTGTTAGGCTGGATTTCCATGAGAGATGGTAGGTTACCCAAGTATTTCATGACAATAGCTTTGTCGCTAGAGTGCAGATCCTCCTACCTACTCAAAAGTCTTGGGTGGATATTGGAGACCATGCCGAATCTGGGGACTTCATGCCTCATGTTTCTGCAAAACAAATAACGTTAGGCCCTTACCCCTACCGGACTCGACTATTTAACGTCAATAATTAGCGAGAAAGATTTAGTTCTCCAAATAAATACACAAAATGTGAGGGCGTCCGTTTGGGTTTAGGAAAACCCAGTGGACTTTGTATAAGACTATTTTAAAAGATATCGTGCAGACGACACTTTAGCTCGACTAGGTCTGACCATGATGCTTGCAACAGTGCAACAGAGTAAGGTTTCTATGGGGTTTTAGACCGGTACCCTTGAGTGGACAACTCAAGGGGGAAAGGCACGAAACTATTGACTGCACCGTTGATCGATTAGTTTTACCGCATATAAGCCTTTCCGAATTTAGTGGGTAAAAATATAGGGAAGAGGAAAGGGTGCAGGTATTTAAACACAAATAAAGGCACAAATTCACGAAACAATTTGAAATGCTACAAGCCTGGATATCCCCACCAGAGTCGCCATGCTGTCGCGCCCCATTTTTTCTCCGAGCACTCCTTTCGTGGCCCGATTGAAAGGGGTTTATGACATTGGTTGAGATAACTCGTTCTTTTTGGTAATAAGGGTGAAATGTTAATGTACGGTGGGATCGAGTTGCGCCGCAACAGATGAATAATTGAAATGAGTAACTGTCGAATCTTCATGTGTAACTTTCTGTATATATGTGTGGTACTTGTTCGGTTACCCTTACTACCTTCCAATTGTCTATTGTTTGATTCTACTTGGTATAAACTTTATTCATACATACTAGTACTATTCAATGGTACTAACATCCCTTTTGCCGGGGGCGCTACATCTTTTATATGGATGGAAGTGGTTCCACGACAGGTAGCTCAGACGACCGATAGTGGTGTTTCCCCTTCATACCTTCAGCAGATCCAGTGAGCCCCACTTCCTCTCGAGGCCGTGTGTAGTCTATATAATCTCTTTTGTATATGTTATGTCTTTTAAGGTATATTCGGTGCCTTGTTGTCGGCAAGTATTGTGTAAACCCGTAGTACTCTTAGAGGCTCCGTAGACATGATGTGGGTTGTACATATATGTATGTTAGGGCAGTAATTGTGTTTACTAGTAGTCGTGCTCCAAATCAGAATTACTGCATGTTTTGTGATTACCAAATGTCGAAATGATAAAGGATGAAGTGAACTCAAATGGTAAATTCATGCTTAAGCTCTAAATTGCTAATTCATGTGGATTAATATCTATTATAAACACAGGGTAATGTGTGGGCAGGAAATGCAATCCAGGTCCGCTCGACCGGGATCATCCGGTTGGGCGCCGGTCTCGTTCCTTGTTTTTGGGGTGTGACAACCTTGGTGCCGTGTCTAGTAGAGCCCTTCTTATCAGTGTGTTGTTGACCACATCTATAATTAGGGGGCTGCACGGACATTTAGGAATATACCTTTTCATTGTTACTTTGTATCGTGCGATGAAGTGGAAGGTGAGAACATCTTTATCTAACTCGTGCATTGTCCGAATGTTTAGTAAAAGGAACCCAAGAAGAGAGATCGACTCGGCCGAGAGGCCAATGCCACCCCAGGAGTGCCCACAAATTCTCCAGCTGGTGGTGCGGGTGTGAATGGTTCCCCGGCCACAAACCAGCCCGACTCCTCCACTCCAGGCTAGACTATTCCTGTTCCTACTCATGCGGAGGGTGCTGAAATCCCTCCCGCTAATGTTCCTAATCCTTCCTTAGTCCCAGCTTCTGGTTCCAGTATTTCTGATGGGGACCTCAGGGGAGCTATACATATGCTGACCCAGCTAGTGGCCTCCCATGCCCATAGATCAAGTGTTGCCCCTGCGGCCTCTGGTGAGCAAGGGGATTCTTCAGGTTCCAGAGTCAACCAGTTTCTGCGGTTAGACCCTCTAGAGTTCACAGGAACCGACCCAGAGGCAGATCCTCATGAGTTTATAGATGAAATGTACAAGACTCAATGGGTTACGAAGTCTACGGAGACATGGGGGGTTGAGTTGGATTCCTATCGATTAAAGGGAGCAACGTATTTGTGGTTTGAGATATGGGAGGGTTCCCGTGGGGAGGGGAGCCCTCCGGTATAGTGGGATGAATTTGTTGATGCCTTCATGGATCATTTCTTGCCTACTAAGACTATGACAGCCCGTGTTGCGGAGTTTGAGGTAATTAAGCAGGGCAACATGAGAGTGTGGGAGTACCACAAGAAGTTCGTGCGCATGTTCAAATATGCCATCCACATGATGCCGACTATGGAGGCCAGGGTTCGACGATTTGTTCAGGGCCTTGGTCCCTTGGTTGCTAATGAAGCTGCTACAGCTGTCTTGCATTCGGAGATGAATTATGGGAAGATCATAGGATTCTCCCAGGCCACAGAGGCTCGGAATTGAAGATAAGGATGGCGATAGAGATTGGTAGTGAGGCCCGGTCAGCAGGCAATCTTGGGAGTTCAGTTGCAGGTGGGAGATCAGCCCTTGGGAGAGGTCTATCAGGGCCATCCCAGTCCTATGCTCAGTCCTCAGCCAGTGCCCCGTCATCAGGGCACAGTTATCAGCAGGGGGGTCGTTTTGGACCAGGTTCAGATAGTAGAAGGTTCCATTAATCGGGTCGTTCAGGCAGGAGGTTCCAGCAGCAGCGAGGGGCCCCATGCCCTAAGTGTGGGAGGTCTCATTATGATCCTTGATACTTAGGTATACCTGTGTGCTATAGATGCAGGGAGAGAGTCCATATCCAGGGAGACTGTCGTCCACCCAGTCAGGGCACGGGTAGGGGTACTGCTTAGCCGTGCATCTTTTCTGCCGATACATCTTCATCACGCCCTCCAGCTCAAGTAGGGAACGGTATAGCTTCTTCTTTGTCTTATGTTACTCCATTGAACCCGAACAAATTCACAAGCTATTCTCTGTGTCGGCTACGGTTGGTGATTCTATTACAGCCGTGCGAGTCTATAGGAATTGTGTTGTCACGGTGCATGGTCGGATACCACGGCCAATCTTATTCAGTTAGAAATGGTAGGTTTTTATGTAATTATGGGGATGGATTGGCTCTATTCGTGCTTTACTAAACTCGACTGTCGAACCAGGATTATGAGGCTTGAGTGTCCTAATTAACCAATTATCGAGTGGGAGGGGAATAATGTTGTGCCAATAGCTAGGCTTATTTCCTACCTTAAGGCCTCAAAGATGATCAGAAAAGGGTGCATCTACCATTTGGTCCGGGTTGCGGACACCACTTCAGAGGTGCCTGCTCCCGAATCTGTGCTTGTTGTGAATGAATTTCTTGAAGTATTTTCAGACGAGCTTCCTGGGATTCCACCAGATAGAGAGATCGATAGGGATTGATGTATTTCCAGATAAACAGCCAATATATATTCCACCTTACCGAATGGCGCCAGCAAAATTTAGATAGGTAAAAACATTGAAAGATGTATTATAAAAGGGTTTCATACGGATAAGTGTGTCGCCTTGGGGCGCACTAGTTCTTTTTGTCAAAAAGAAAGACAGATCGCTCCGGATGTGTATTGATTATCGGCATCTCAACAAGGTCACTATAAAAAAAAATATCCATTGCGTCGGATAGATGATTTGTTCGACCAGCTGGAAGGTGCTAAGTTCTTCTCAAAGATTGATTTGTGGTCTGGGTATCAACAGTTAAAGATCAGGGAGCCGGATATTCCTAAGACCGCCTTCAGGACTAGATATGGGCACTTTGAATTTCTGGTAATGTCTTTTGGGCTAACCAACGCCCCAACAGCTTTTATGGATCTTATGAATCTGGTTTTCAAACCGTTTCTTGACTCGTTTGTGATTTTCTTCTTTGACAATATCCTTGTTTATTCGCGAAGTCATGAAGATCATGATACTCACCTCAGGGCAGTTCTGCAGACTCTTCATCCACACCAGTTATATGCAATGTTTTAAAAATGTGAATTTTGGGTAGAATCGGTCACCTTTTTGGGCCATGTTGTTTCTCGGGAAGGGATTCGGGTTGATCCCCAAAAGATTGTAGTGGTAAAGGATTGGCCTCGACCAACGACCCCGATAGAGATTCACAGTTTCTTGGGTTTCGCTGGATATTATCGGAGGTTTGTGGAGGGATTCTCTACTCTCGCCTCTCCATTGACTAAGCTGACGCAGAAAACAGTTAAGTTTCAGTGGTCCAATGCTTGCGAAAAGAGTTTTCAGGAATCGAAATTGAGATTGACTTTGGCGCCGGTGTTGACCTTGCCAGAGGGTACAGAGAGATTTGTGGTTTATTGTGATGCTTCAAGAGTTTGTTTGGGGTGTGTTTTGATGCAGTGCGGGAAGGTTATAGCATATGCTTCTAAGCAACTCAAGAATCACGAGAAGAATTACTCGACGCATGATTTGGAGCTCGCGGCGGTTGTGTTTGCATTGAAGATCTGGTAGCATTATCTTTATGGGGTCTATGTGGATGTGTTTACATACCCCAAGAGTCTTCAATACTTATTAAAGCAGAAGGAGTTAAACTTAAGTTAGCGAAGATGGTTGGACTTGCTCAAGGATTATGATATGAATATTTTGTACCATCTAGGGAAGGCGAATGTGGTGGACAACGCCCTTATTCAGAAGTCCATGGGTACCTTAGCTCATTTGGAAGCATATTAGAGGTCTTTGGCTCAGGTGGTTTATCAATTAGCTAGTCTAGGGGTCTGTCTTTCGACCTCAGACGAAGGGGATTTCGTGGTGCGTAATGGAGCAGAATTTTCACTCGTAATGGAATTCAAGGAAAAGCAATTCAGAGATCCAACATTGGTACGGTTGAGAAAGGCAATCTTGAATCATAAGACCTCTGCATTTTTGCTCGGAAATGATGACGGTGTTTTGCGGTGCCAAGAGAGGTGTGGACGATCTTCGGCCAGGGGTAATGGCAGAGGCTCACAATTCCAGGTATTCATTACACCTAGGTTCTACGAAGATGTATCATGATCTCAAAGATATTTATTGGTGGAATGGTTTGAAGAGGGGTGTGGCGGACTTTGTGGCTAGGTGTCGTGATTGTCAGTAAGTGAAGGCCGAGCATCAGAGGCCCGGTGAGTTGACGCAGCTCATGGAAATACCAATGTGGAAATGGGAGATGATCAACATGGACTTTGTGGTAGGGTTACCCCACACTCAGCACAAGTTCGACTAAATTTGGTTGATAGTGGATCGACCTACGAAATCAGCTCTTTTCTTGACAGTCAAGTCCACTGATACTGTAGAACACTACGCTCAGATGTATACCAAGGAAATAGTCAGAATCCATGGCACTCCAGAATCTATTATTTCGGATCGAGGGGCCCAGTTAACAACTAACTTTTGGAAGAAATTTCAGCAAGGTGTGGGGACGCAGGGAAATCTCAGCACAACTTTCCACCCGCAAACGGACGGTCAGACAGAGTGGACCATTCAGACGATTGAAGATATGTTACGAGCTTGTGTATTAAATTTCGGGGGTAGCTGGGCTGATCACTTTCCACTTATAGAATTTGGTTATAATAACCGTTTCCATGCTAGTATTCAGATGGCCCCATTTGAGGCATTGTACGGAAGGAGGTGTAGGTCTCCGATTGGAGTGTTCGAGGTTGGCGAGGCGGAACTTGTAGGACCAGATATTGTGCACCAAGCTATGGAAAAAGTTAAATTCATTCAGGAGAGGATGAATACTGCTCAGAGTCGTCAGAAATCCTATGCGGACGTTCATCGAAGAGATTTGGAGTTTCAACTAGATGATTGGGTATTCTTGAAGGTGTCTCCCAAGAAAGGAGTGATGCAGTTTGGGAATAAAGGGAAATTGAGCCCAAGGTATGTCGAGCCATATATGATTTCTCAAAGGATAGGACATGTGGCTTATAGGCTGGAATTTCCCCCTGAGATGTCATTAGTATACCTGGTGTTTCATCTGTACATGTTGAAGAAGGTGATTGGGGATCCATCTGCCACTGTGCTGGTTGAGACGGTTAAAATTAATGAAGGATTGTCATATGAAGAGGTTCCAATTGCTATTATTGATAGGCAAGTCCGTATATCGAGGAACAAAGAGACTGCTTCTGTTAAAATGTTATGGCGAAGTCAACAAGTCGAAGAAGCCATGTGGGAAGCGGAAAATGAAATGAAAGACAAATATCGCCATTTGTTTGAATAATTCCGGTAATGGTTTGAAAATTATCANTGTAACTTCTCAAGTTGTGCAATATTTCTGTATGTTGTAATTATTTGGGTAATGTGCAACTCTTTGAAGTAATGTAAATTATGTGCAATTGATGTGATAGTTAAATGATATGCAAGTTTGTGGAGTTAACCGAACTATGTGAGGCTTGTGGAAGTAATTGAATTATATGTAACTGAAATGACCGAATTATGTGCAAGTTGATAGAGTAACTAAAAATGTGTGGAATTGGTTAAAATGTGTTTCGGGGGATCTCTGATAGGTAGATAGGCCTAATTACAAAGGAAACTATGGCGAAATTTTCAGGAAATATCGGAGTTAGTAAAAAAAAAAATTGGAGGTTGGCATGTTTTGTGTTCTCTTAACTAAGTGATTCCCCAATCCTCATTCGAGGACGAATGATTCTAAGTGGGGGAGAATGTAAAGAACCGTAAAATTTCATGGCTAAGAATAATGCCAAAATAGGTCCCAGTGTTGTTATAGCTGTAGAAATCCTTAAAACGGAACCTTTTTGAGTAAAACTACCTCGAGACTTAAAAGATATAATTTTCCAGATTTCGCAGGTCTGCGGTCCACTATGCGATCGCAGATCAGGTATGCAGACCGCATAGTGGTTGCATACTTGGACAGTTTACTTTCCATTTTGTGGACAACTATGTGTCCTAGAATACGATCGCATTTCTCGAATGCAGGCTGCATAGTTGTCGCATTCTTGCACCTTGATTTTTGCAGAGGGAGTTATGTGACGCACTATGCGATCGCATAATAAGTATACAGACCGCATAGTGGTCGCATACCTGGGTAGTTTGCTTTCCTTTTTGGCCCATTTGAGGGCCATTTATGCGACAGGAATGCGGACCGCATAGCACGAATGCGATCGCATCCCTGACCGCATTTTTGTTTCGGGACTGTTAAAATTCTAATTTTATACCCGACCCCCAGCTCATCAAAACACTTACCCCGTTCATTTTTAAGCTTGTTTTCTGATAAATTAGAGAGAGGAGAGAGTGGTTTTTAGAGAGAGAGAGAGTTCCAACTTCATCAAATTTGTTCCTCCATCACTACTCATGCCTGGAATTGATAAAGTAGGACACCATTTTCTTCACTACAAGAGGTAAGCTTCTACCCCATCAACCTTAATTTCCAGAGATTGTTAAAATGAGACATGGTTAGGTGAGTTCATGAAGGTGGGTGTAGGAGTCTTGCATGAATGTAACCAACTAGCCATCATCTAGTAAAAGGAAATGGGTTAGAGTAATCTTTCACTAAAAAGAGGCCATTTAATCTAAAGGAACACCTAGTGTTTGATAGAATGCTCAAGTGAGTTCTAGACATTGTCATTATTCCTAATTCTATGTTCAATTATGCCACATTGTAAACTAGATTGAAGGTGCTAGAAGGTTCGGTGTATTGTGGTAGAAAATAAAAGGGGAATTCCGATTCAAGGTATGTGTGGCTAACTTTAATATTTGTAGAGTTACCTTCTTGGTGTCCGAGCACACGATGTGAAATTCTTTCTTGAGCATATGTGAATTAATTGTCCTGTTGTGTCGAGGCATAAGATTTCATTATCTGATTTTCTTAGTCGATTACCATGCTAATTGTGATTGTGAAGGGTTATTCTTGGTGCTTATCCTATCATGTGCAAGGTTCGTTAAATGTTCGAATATGTCAATATGGAGTATGTGCTACTAAATGAAAGAAGGTTAACGTACTCTAATGTGGGAAGGTATCTAATTGCCAAAGGCCGAGTGTGGCAAATGATGAAAAGAAACTGTGGATTGATTTAATTGAGTTGAATAATGATGGCAACACCATATGTGAATTACTGTTTGGTACGGATTATTGTGCCTTGACTTCATGTTGTTGTTGGTTGATATGAAGTTATGTTCTTAATGATGAAGATCCATGTGATATAATTGTTGGTTATTGTTGCTATCAAATATGATTGTACGGTGGGATCGGGTTGCGCGCCGCAACGCGAAATAATAAGGGTGGAGAGGTAATAAGGATGAAATGTGATTGTACTGTGGGATCGGGTTGCACGCCGCAACACGAAGTAATAAGGGTGAAATATGAATGTATGGTGGGATCGGGTTGCGCGCCGCAACAGATGAATAATTGAAATGAGTAATTGTGGAATCTTCATTTGTAACTTTCTGTATATCTGTATGGTACTTGTGTCGTTACCCTGACTACCTTCCAATTTTGTATTGTTTGATTCTACTTGGAATAAACTTGGTTCATACATACTAGTACTATTCAATGGTACTAACGTCCCTTTTACCGAGGGCGCTACATCTTTTATATGGATGTAGGTGGTTCCACAACAGGACCGATATTGGTGTTTCCCCTTCATACCTTCAGCAGATCAGGTGAGCCCCACTTACTCTTGGGGCCGTGTGTAGTCTATATCATCTCTTTTGTATATGTTATGTCTTTTAAGGTATAGTTAGTGCCTTGTTTCCGGCAAGTATTATGTAAACCCTTAGTACTCTTAGAGGCTCTGTAGACATGATGTCTGTTGTACATATATGTATTTTGTGCCAGTAATTGTGTTTACTAGTAGTCGTGGTCCGAATTGGAATTACTGTATGTTTTGTAATTACGAAATGTCGATATGATAAAGGATGAAGTGAATTCAAATGGTAAATTTATGCTTAAGCTCTAAATTGCTAATTCATGTGGAATAATGTTTATTGTAAACACGGGGTAACACGTGGGCAGGAAAGGCAATCCGGGTCCCCTTGATCGGGATCATTCGGTTGGGTGCCGATCTCATTCCTTTGTTTTGAGGCGTGACAGTTACAAAGTATAAAACAGAAGTTAATGAAATTCATATGGCATGGTGTGGCCCTAACTACCCGTACATAAAAATAATAGTCACTATGCATGGGCTCTCGTCACCTCGCACGTACGTACTCCCCCATAACAATGACACATACTCAAGGTTAGAAAGGAGACTTAACTCGCGTCAAGTCTATTTCCTGGGTCAAGAATGCGCCCGAAACTCCAAATTCTTCGTCCATGGACTCGAAACTAGTCAAATATTGCATAAATTAATCAATCTATACTAAAACGTATGAAATTTCCCCTTTTAAATGATTGTTTCAACCTTAAGTGCAAAATCCCAAAATACATCCCCGGGCCCACGTGCTCGGATTCCGGAAATTGTTGAAGGGAAATATCACCCATGGCATAAGGATAAATATTATATAGTTTTTGTTTGATTCCTCAACAAATTTCTTGGTCATTTCCCTTTTTTGTCAAGAACCTAGGCTTTTACTCTAACCCATGTTTTATTCTAATTATGGTGTCAATCTACCTAAGAATTCAAGTAGTAAGATAAATCCATAGTAGAAATTACTTATCTCTCAGTAGCTAGGTCGAATACCTTTCTTGCATGACCTCAAAATCACCGAAGAATGAAAAAAAGTGGTAAAAAGTGGCTAAGTCCGTGTTTAAAAGGAAATGCACTTCCTTCAGGATTTCTCGCACCTACGGCTCGAGGACCACACCTGCGGTCTTGCATCTGTGAGGAAATTCTCGCACCTGCGGATGAGGGGAAGGTGGCCTGGTTTCGCACCTGCTGAGCAAAGTCCGCAACTGCGGGTCCGGACCTGCAAAAATTGGCAACTCCTTCAGGATTCGCAGTTGCGAGAATGGGACCATAGGAGCGGTCTCGCACCTGCGACTGGACCTCCGCAGGTGCGGTCGCACTAGACCTGGTGCACGAACAGCCATTTTTGGATGGTTTTTCCTCGCTCGATGCCCGAATGGCATCTAGTCCCACCCGAGACCCCATCCAAATATACCATCAAGTCTTAAATTGTAATACGGACTCGGTCGAGCCTTCGGACCGCTCGAAACAATGATAAATCTAAAGATCACACCTCAAAACCTATTGGATCAAACTTAAGAACTTCATGTTTCTGAATTTTCTTCCAACATGCCGAACCATACCTATACTACTCGGAATGACACCAAATTTTGCGAGCAAGTCATAAATGACATAACGGAACTATTCATGATCTCGGAATTCCGTTCGGACCCCGATAACACAAAAACACGTTCTAAACCACAATTTGTACTTAAAGACATTCTTACTTCAGTATTTGGCGCCGAAACGTTCCCGGCTCATCCAAGAACCGTTACGAACACACGCCAAAGTTTTAAATCATAATAGGAACCTACTGGAATCTTCGAATCTCGATTCTGGGGTCATTTACTGAATATGTTGACAGAATTCAAACTTGGTTAAGGCCAACCTTAAGGAACTAAGTGTTCCTATACTACTCCAAACTCCTCCAAACCTCGAACCACCAATTCCGGAAAGTCGTAGATCAGTAATAGCAACTACGGGAATTCTACTTTAGGGGCAAGGGATCCTAAAACACAGAATTACCGATCGAGTCCTTACATTCTCCACCTCTTAAACAAACATTTGTCCTCGAACGGGTCTAGAATCATACCTAGAATGCTGAATAAATGTGGATATTTGCTCCGCATGTCCTCCTCGAACTCCCAAGTCGCCTCCTCAACTGGTTGGCCCCTCCACTGGATCTTTACGGCGGAAACCCGTTGGAACTCAACTGGCGATCCTGCCTGTCAACTATAGCAATTGGCTCCTCCTCGTAACCCAATCTCCCAATCTAGCTGAATGGTACTGAAATCTACTACGTGAGAGAAGTCAGCGTGATACCTCTGGAGCATGGACACATGAAAGACCGGATGAACCCTTGATAAACTGGGAGGTAAAGCAAGCTCATTAAATCTTTTGTCTTCTAATCTCCGTAACTCTTATGTCTGGACTGTGATGTGCGAAGTCTCACCTGAATCAACTTCACCTTATCCAAAGCATCCTTCACCAGATAGGTGCCACATAGCTTAGCCTCGCCAGGCTCGAACCACCCGATGGGAGATCGACATCGCCGACCATACAAGGCCTCAAATGGAGCCATCTCAATGCTGGACTGATAACTATTATTATAAGAAAACTCTGCCAAAACCAAGAATTGGTCCTACTGCCCTCCAAAGTCAATAACACATGCTCTGAGACTGTCCTCCAATATCTTAACCGTCCGCTCCGACTGCCCATCGGTCTAAGGATAGAATGCTGTGCTGAGCTCTACCTGGGTGTCCAACTCACTCTGCACGGCTCTCCAGAAGTGCGAGGTGAACTGAGGACCTCGATCTGATATAATGGACACAGGCACACCGTGCACCGAACTATCTCTCGAATGAAGATCCGGGCCAACCCCTCAAAAGTGTAAGTGCTAGCTACTGGAATGAAATGTGCCAACTTGGTCAACCAGTCCACGCTGACCCAAACCGCATCGACCTTCTACAAAGTTCGAGGCAACCCGACTACAAAGTCCATAGTGATGCGCTCCCATTTCCACTCAAGTATAGGCATCTACTGAAGTAGGCCTCCTGGCCTCTGGTGCTCGTATTTAACCTGCTGGCAATTTAGACATCTAGCCACATACTCTACTATGTCTTTCTTCATCTGTCTCCACCAGTAGTGTTTCCTTAGATAATGATACATCTTCGTAGCACCAGGATGTATAGAATACCGCGAACCGTGAGCCTCTTCTAGAATCCTCTCCCTCCGACCATCAACGTATGGACAGATAAGCGACCTTGAAGTCTCAGAATACCATCCTCGCCAATAGAAACCTCCTTGGCACCACCTTGAACCACTATCCCCCGGATAGCCACCTAGTGCGGATCAGCAAACTGTCGAGTCTTGATTTCCCCCAATAATGAATATTGAGCCATCACACATACAAGAACCCGGTTGGTCTCGGAAAGTTCTAACCTCACTAGGCCATTAGCCAATGACTGAATATCCAAAGATAGAGGTCTCTTCTCTACTGAAATGAAAGCCAAACTACCCATACTCTCCGCCTTCCTACTTAAGGCATCTGCTACCATGTTTGCCTTGCCCGGATGATAAAAAATGGTGATTTCATAATCCTTCAGCAACTCAAGCCACCTGCGCTGCCTGAAATTAAGGTCCCTCTACTTGAACAAGTGCTGCAAAATGTGGTGATCTGTATAAAACTCACAAGGAACCCTATACAAGTAATGGCTCCAAATCTTAAGAGCACGAAGCTGCCAACTCTAGATTGTGCACAGGGTAATTCTTCTTATGAACTTTCAGCTGCCGTGAAACATATGCAATAACTCTCCCCTCCAACGCGTGAAGCATCGCAATAAATCGTTTACTTCCCAGAACCGGAAGGCAATATTATAACTGGTGCTGAGGTCAATGCTTTCTTGAGCTTCTGAAATCTCGCCTCACACTGGTCGGACCATAGAAATGGGGCATTATTCCGGATTAAACTAGTCATTGGGGCTGCAATAGAGGAAAAGCCCTCCACAAATCAATGATAATAACATGCTACACCCAAGAACCTCCTGATCTCTGTAGCTGAAGTAGGGCGTAGCCAACTTTGAACTGCCTCAATCTTCTTCGGATCAACCTTGATACCCTCTCCGGGTACCACATGCCTTAAGAATGCCACAGAATCCAACCAAAACTCACACTTGGAGAACTTAGCATACAACTTCTGTTCCCGTAAGGTCTAGATCACCACCCTCAAATGCTGCTCGTGCTCCCCCAGACTACGTGAGTAAATCATAATGTCGTCAATGAAGACGATGACAAAAGAATGAATATAAGCCCTAAACATCATGTTCATAAAGTCCGTAAATGCTGCTGGGGTATTATTCAAGCCAAAGGACATCACCATGAACTCATAGTTACCATATCTCGTACGAAAGGCAGTCTTCGAAACATCCGAGTCCCGAATCTTCAGCTGATAGTACCCCGATCTCAAGTAAATCTTAGAAAACACCCGTGCACCCTGCAAGTGGTTAACAAATCATCGATACGCGGCAACAAGTACTTGTCCTTGAGTTGTTCTTTCAATTCCTTCGGAGCCATGCGATAAGGGGGAATAGATATGGGCTTGGTGCACGGAGCTAAGTCAATGCAGAAATCAATGTCACGATCCAGCATCATGCCTGGAAGGTCTGAATTGAATACATCATGAAACTCTCTAACTACTGGCACTGAATCAATCATCGGAGACTTGGCGGTGGTGTCCCGCACATAAGCAAGATAAGCCAAAAATCCCTTCTCGACCATGTCTTGTGCCTTCGGGAAGGAAAAAACCCGACCATCGTTACTAACTGAGGAACCTCTCCACTCCAATCTAGGTAACTCGGGCATGGGTCGAGTAACACTCTTCGCATGGAAATCTAAAATGGCATGATAGGGAGACGACTAATCCATGCCCAGGGTAATCTTGAAATCAACCATATCAAGCAACAAAAGGTCTATTCTGGTCTCGAACCCACAGAATTAACCACACAGGACCGATAAATCAAGTCCGGAACCACATAATATCCCATAGGAGTGGACACATAAATAGGAGTACCCAAGGACTCACGAGGAATATCCAAGGAATGAGCAAATAAGGCTGATACATATGAATAAGTGGATCATGCATCGAATAATACCGATGCATCTCTACTGCATACTGAAATAATACATGTGATCATGGCATTTGAGGCCACTACATCTGATTTGGTCGGAATAGCGTAGAATCTGGTTGAAGTTCCGAATGACTAACCTCCACCGGAATAAACAGGAGCTGACTAGGCTCCCCCTTGCCTGGCCTCCACCTCTGGGACGACCCCTACCAACATGTCCTCCACCTCCGGGTGGCCGAACTGCTGGTGCTGACCGCATATGTTGTTGACCCTTCTACACTACCTTGTCGCGAAATCTGGGACAATGCCTCTTCATGTGACCTGGATCCCCACACTCATAACAACCTCCTGGCACCATGACCTACTGCCTTGAAGAAGAACACTGAATAGCGGGAGGACGGTAGGAAATATTTGGCATAACAATGAAATATGGACTATTAGACACCTAAGGACCATAATACACGCTGGAGGAACCCAGAATAGCTGGCGGTAAGAACTCTCTGGCATGGAACTGAAATAAAGCCTCGTTGGGACACCTCGTGGAGGTGGTGGTGGTGCTCAATATGGGGGCCTACTGTGATGGCCCCTGCAAAACTTACCTCTGCCCCTAGCTGGAGCGCCTCTGAGATCCCCGAAAAATCTAGCTCTGTTATCCTGCTGACCCTGCTCTCTGCTCCTCGACCAATAACCATCGATCCTGCGAGCAGTCTCTACCACAAGCTAATAAGGAGTCCCCATATCCACCTCTCGGGCCATCTTGGCCCTAATAACTGGATGTAACCCAGCTACAAATCTCCGCACTCTCTCTACGTCATTAGGAAGTATCATGAGTGTGTGACAAGACAACTTAGAAAACCTAGCCTCGTAGTTGGTCACTAACATCTGACCCTGCTCCAGTTGCTCAAACTAATACCGCAGCTCTTCCCTCTCAGAGGGTGGAATATATCTCTCTAGAAATAATTGAGTGAACTTCCCCAAGTGATGGGAGGGGAATTTGCTGGTTTGTCAAGAATATAGGATTGCCACCATCTACGGGCTCTGCCCTCTAGCTGAAAAGTAGTGAAGTCAACTCCATGTGAATCCAGTATCCTCATGTTGTGCATTTTGTCTGTGCACCTATCAATAATGTCATGTGCGTCCTCATGGTTCTCACCACTATAGACAAGAGGGTGCAATATGGTCCATCTGTCTAATAACTTATGTGGATCGCCGTCCGCAGCTTGTCTGTGCTCAGGTGTTGCTGCTGCTACTTCCTGAACCCTGCCCACGGGCAGTGTACCCGGGGTATGATATACTGCAGATGCATGTCCAACAGCCTGTGCAGTAGGGGTCTGTGCTTCCCCTTCCCGCTTGAGATGTGGCCGGATTTGATGGAAATAAACTAGCATGATTCATGGTATCCATGAACCGCATCATACGGCCCATGACCTCCTAAAATCCTAGCGCAGTCCTAAAATCAGAAATGGGCAGGATCTGCTACGGGCACCTTGCCCTGCTCCTCAGTGATGGAATCCTCTACTGGACCCCCTGGGGGTGCGACTAGTATAGTCCTAGGACACCCTCGTCCCCTACCTCGGGCCAGTGCCCTCCCCCGACCTATGCCACGACCTCAGATGCCGGAGGTAGCGGCCCTTCCGGGTCTGGAACATCAGTTGCTTGCGTCCTCACAATCTGTGAGAGAATAGAAGAGTGAGTTTTTTTTTTGTATACCATCAAATGCACGATAGAAGATGAATAAGGAGAGATTTCCTAACGTCATATAGCCTCCTCAGGATAAATACAAATGTCTCTATACCAGTCCAAAAGACTCTATTGGGTTTTCCCATAAATTGTGAGACCCACGTGAACCTAGAGCTCTGATACTATGTTGTCACGACCCAAATCCTAACCCAGGTAACGATGGCACCCAACGCCGCCGTCTGGCAAGCCAACCTTTATTTACTAGTGATTTCAGGTAGTTTACCAAAAACATTTTTCAACACTTGCTTAACTTATTTTGAGACATTTAAGTAGAAACAGATAACTTAGGCAAATTCTATGCAAAATAAATAATCATGATGTCATAATTTACGATTACATCCCAAAATAAAGTCTATTAGCATGTGTGTGCCAGGAACTAGTGTCACAAGTCAACAGGAATCTAGTAGAATAGTATCAACAAAATGAAAGCATGTCCTACTTTCTGAGTAAGTATAGACGGAAGTGATAAAAGAATAGCTCCAGAGTGGTGCTGGAAATCACCAAGAAGAGCAGCTCACCGTGAAGCCTCGACCAGTAAAAACTCAGGGACGAGCTCCGAACTGGAACCCAAATGCACGTGCCTCAGAACCTGTACAATTAAGTACAGAGCGTAGCATGAGTAAATAAACAATATGTACCCAGTAAGTATCCCGCCTAATCTCGAAGAAGTAGTGACGAGAGGTCGACTTGACATTTACTAGGGTCCAAACAGAGTATTTACGTGATAATTTAAAAGAGGACAACAAGTAAGCATGGGTAGTAATAAAATAAATAATGAACCGTAATAAAAATCCGAATATGACATGAAGCATCAATTTACATGTTTTCAGTTCGATCTTCTGGGATAATTCACAACTCAATAGTCATAAACAATATCAGGCAATTAGCATGCGCATAGTGGAATAAGGACATCCGGCCTGGGCCAACATAATATTAATAATTTTACACTACCGAAGGGTCGAACGATACGAACCATAGATGCATCTATCAATACCCGTCGTGGCGTACGTCCCGCTCCCATGAGAGTAGGGGAAATAATCACT
The DNA here is from genome assembly GCA_005239525.1 of Nicotiana knightiana. Classification (NCBI taxonomy): domain Eukaryota; kingdom Viridiplantae; phylum Streptophyta; class Magnoliopsida; order Solanales; family Solanaceae; genus Nicotiana; species Nicotiana knightiana. The sequence continues at coordinate 183,630 of ML432246.1, read as the reverse complement.
CCGCTCGCGGGTTATAAATTGTGAAGCGGTCGTATGCAAACACAACATCTTTCTTTCAATTCTTTTCAAATAACAATTCCTTTAAACGCCAAACTCTTCGTTTCCCTTAACACAGCTCCAGACAATGAAGTTACAAAGCATACAACTCAAGTTAATGAAATTCACATGGCATGGTGTAGGCCTAAATACCCGGACATAAGAATAATAGTTAATACGCACGGGCTATCGTCAGCTCGCACGTACGTACTCCCCCATAACAATGACACATACTCATTTAATTCACCTATGGGGAAAATTCCCTCTTAAAATGTTAGAAAGGAGACTTACTGTCACGACCCGGATTTCACACCCTCGGGACTCGTGATGGCGCCTACTAGTGGAAGCTAGGCAAGCCAAACCTTAATTACCTTTTTCATTAACACGTTACCTCATTTAACAATTATCTGCAATCGCATGCAAATAATGAAATTTAATAATAAAGCGGAAGTCTTAAATTGTAGAAAAAACAACTGAATAGAAATGCAGAAAATTCAACATAAGCCTCTACCCAAGACTAGTGTCACAATACTCACGAAGTACTAAGAGTACTAAATACAATTGTCTGAAATAAACCACAACTATTTGTCTCGAGTACAATGAGATAACAGACTGAAATAATAGATAGAGGAGACGCCGGTCCTGCGGACGCTTGCAAGTCTACCTCGGTATCTCGCTCGACTGAAGGCCTGCTCCTGCACTACTGCTGCTATTCAAGACTTGGGTCCGTGCAAAAGAGCACAGAGTGTAGTATCAGCACAATCGGCCTCATGTGCTGGTAAGTGTCTAGCCTAACCTCGGCGAAGAAGTGACGAGGCTAGGACAAGACTACCAAATAAACCTGTGCAGTTCAAATATATATATACACACACAACGGAAAAGAAATACAGGAATTAATCAATCAATAAAGGAAGGGGAACACGTTGTGGGGAGATAACAGTTTCATATAAGAAATCTCAAATACAGAAAGAAACAACAAGGCAAAAATATCAATAAGGATAAGAAATCACAAACTTGCACGACATCACCGTTCGTGCTTTTGCTCTGTTCCTCACTATGCGATGTATAATGTAATCAATGTAAATCATGGCATGGCATCACCCTTCGTGCTTTTACTCTCTTTCCTCACAGTATAACCAATGAATATCTGCACGGAATGGTACATCCTACGTCACAGCATCACCCTTCGTGCTTTACACTATTTCCTCACAATATCAAACAATGCACGACATCACCCTTCGCGCTTTACATTCTTTCCTCACAATAGTAAACAATGCACGGCATCACCCTTCGTGCTTTAACACTCTTCCTCCCCAAAACAAAAATCACAAACAAAGGGAAAAGGAGTAAATAGAATAGAAATCGAAATCCCGGCAAGGTAACATCAATTAAACAATTAAATCCCCGAAAGGGAACAATAACAATAATCTCAACATACAGTGCACGACATCACCCTTCGCGATTTATCAGTCTTCCTATCAATAGAAAATAGTGCACGTCATCACCCTTCGTGCTTTAACACTCTTCCTCACCCAAACAGCAATCACAAATAAAGGGCAAGGGAGTAAAACAAATAGAAATAGAAATCCCGGCAAGGTAACATCAATTAAACAATTAAATCAAGGAAAGGGAACAATAACAATAATCTTTCATGTCCAGCCAAGGGAGAAAATCAACAAACAACAAAACGTCCCGGCAAGGGAATAAACTAATAACTCTTCCTCTTTCTTTCACTTTCATCTCATAGTTCACATTATCACTTGAGCCAATGCTCCATACATTTAATTATCTCATATACCTTCAGAATTTGTATTTCAACTCGAGCCAACGCTCCACGAAGTTTAACGATCAAAGTTCCTTTCACATACTCGTTACAACATATAAAAATCATCAATTAACCATGGAAGTTATAACAAAAACCAAAATATTCATAATATAAGGACTCACGGTTATGCTAGACACCAATGTGTAGATACTCGTCACCATGCCTATACATCGCACTCGACAATTAGCAAGTAGCAAATAAGATTCAAATCCTATTCCCTAAAAATAAGGTTAGACCGAACACTTACCTCGATGCTTTGAACTCAACTCAAGCCTCAATTATAGCTTTACCCCTCGATTCCAGATGAAATCTGCTCGAATCTAGTCAAAAGTTACTTAATTACATCAATAAACGCTAAATTAATCAACTTGAATGCATAAAAATGAATTTCCTAAAGTTTTGCCCACAAAGTCAAAAAACGCCCTCGGGCCCAAGTGGTCAAAACCCGAGGTTCGAACCAAACCCCGATACCCCTACGAGTTCAAATATATGATTTGTTTTGTAACCGGACCTCAAATTGAGGCCCAAATCCCCAATTTTTGAAAATGCTAAGTTCTACCCAATTTCCCCCATGAAAATCTTTGATTTTAGGTTGAAAACATGTTAAATGATGTTAATGATTGAAAGCAATCAGTAAAAACTAACTTACAATTGATTTGGAGAAAGAAGGATTCTTGGAAAATCGCCCAAGTGTGTTTGAGGGCTTTGAAAAATTAAAATAACTGAAATTCCCTTCCATTTATACCCCTCTCGGGTCCCCCACCACGGTCAGCGAAAAATGGACCGTGGCCAGGCTAGCAAAGACCAAGACTTTCCATAACTTTCCCTACGGATGTCCAAATTACGATTTATTTATTTCTAGAAACTAAACACGAAGGGCTACAACTTTTGTTTTTGAATCATCTCAACATTCCTTGTAGATGAAAAGATATAGGCCTCTGAAATCGGACCAGTGGTCCAGCTCTTCCACCGCGGACCACAAAAAGACGCGCGGCCGCAAAGCCCTCAGCACGGTCCGCGAAAAAGGACCGCGGACCTCGGTGGTAAGTTCAGAGATCTGAGTCTTGTGACCTCCAACAACTATATTTTTAGCCTAAAGACCTCTCGGGACCTACCCGAAACTCATCTGAGCCCTCAGAACCTCAAACCCAATGTACACACGACCTCAAAATCATCCTACGAACTTATTCGAGTAATGAAACCACCAAAATAACATAAAAACAATGAATTAAAGTCCAAAATCTATAGAATTTTCTCAAACTTCATAAACTATCAAATTTTCTATTTTTGATCCGAAACACGTCAAACCAAGTCCGTTTTACACAAAATTTTACAGATAGCTCATATAACACATATTAAACGTGTTGCGGGCTCCGGAACCATAATACGGGCTTGATAACACAGGTTTCACGTCAAAATTCATTTTCAAAAGTCTTTATTATTTTCAGAAAATAATTTTCTTTAAAAATACATTTCTTGGACTTACGCCCAAGTTCGATATTTTCCTACGGACCGTCAAATCACGGGTCCAGGTTCCGTTTACGAAAAATGTTGACCAAAGTCAACTTTAATCAACTAATATTATAAATTTCAACTTTTTATCAAGTTTTCACATAAAATCTTCCCGGCTACACGCCCAGGATGCGCACATATATTGAGGTAAGATTAACGGAGGCTTTCGGGGTCTCAAAACACAGAATGGATAAGAAAACAGGTGATGACCCTTTGGGTCGTCACACCTACCTCGTGTCAAATCTACTTCCCGGGTCAAGAATTCGCCCGAAACTCCAAATTTGTCGCTCAAGGACTCAAAACTAGTCAAATATTGCATAAATAAATCAGTCCATACTCAAAAGTATGAAATTTCCCTATTTAAATGATTGTTTCAACCTAAAGTGGAATATCCCAAAATACACCCTCGGACCCACGTGCTCGGATTCCGAAACTTTTTGAAGGAAAATATCACCCATGGCCTAAGGATTAATATTATATAATTTTTGTTTGATTCCTCGAAAAATTTCTAGGTCATTTCCCCTTTTTTTTCAAGAACCTAGATTTTTACTCTAACCCATATTTTCTACTAATTGTTGTGTTAACCTACCTAACAATTCAAGTAATAAGCTAAATTCATAGTAGAAATTACTTACCTCTCAGTAGCTAGGTCGAATACCATTTTTGCATGCCCTCAAAATCACCCAAAAATGAAGAAAAGTGGTCAACAATGGCTAAGTCCGTGTTTAAAAGGAAGTGCATTACCTTCAGGCTTTTTCGCACCTGCGGTCTCGCATCTGCGCGGAAATTCCCGCACCAGCGGATGAGGGGAAGGTGGCTTGGTTTCGCACCTGTGGAGCAAAGTACGCACCTGCGGCTCCTCTTCTACGGAAAGGGACTCACCTGCGGAAATTAGCGGCCTCGCACCTACGACTGGACCTCCGCAGGTGCGATCGCACTAGACCTTGTGCACCAACAGTCATTTTAGGATGGTTTTTGCCTCGCTCGATGCCCAAATGGCATCTGGTCCCACCCGAGACCCCATCCAAATATACCAATAAGTCCTAAATCAAATACGGACTCGCTCGAGCCTTCAGAATGCCCAAAACAGCGCTAAATTTAAAGATCACACCTCAACACCTATTGGATCAAACTTAAGAACTTCAAGTTTCTGAATTCGCTTCCAACATGCCGAACCATACCTATACTATGGAATGACACAAAATTTTGCGAGCAAGTCATAAATGACATAACGGAACTACTCCCAGTCTCGGAATTCCGTTCGAACCCCGATAAGACAAAAACACGTTCTAAACTTCAATTTGAACTTAAAGACATTCTTACTTCACTATTTGGCGTCGAAAAGCTCCCGGGTCATCCAAGACTCATTCCGAACACAGCCCAAGTATGAATTCATCATACAAACCTACTGGAATCTTCGGATCTCGATTCCAGAGTCGTTTACTGAAAATGGTGATTGAAGTCAAACTTGAACTTTAAGGCCAATCTTAAGGAACTAAGTGTTCCTATAATACTCCAATCCTCGAACCACCCGTCCCCACAATTAATAAATCAGTAAAAGCAACTACGGGAAGTCTCATTTAGGAGCACGGGGTCCTAAAATACAAAACGACCGGTCGGGTCGTTACGATTAATTTCAAGTGAGTGTAAATTTACGCGTCGACTTTAGGTCTTCCTCCATATCGTATAAATTTATTGTAAGCTCACTAAGTGAAATGCTAGTTATTGATATCAAGTAATTACTCTTCATCTTAGTATACATCTTGGGTCAATGGAACTAGAGCTATTAATTATGATGTTTACTTGACTTAAATTAACAGAATACTCTCCATCTGAGCTAGGTCTGTTTTAATTTATTGGAGTTAATAATCTAGCATTATATGTATATGTTTAATGAGAAGATCTTTTCCAAACAAAATTTGCTATTCATGGTGCATGGATATATGTGTGTAGTGCATTTGAAATTTTTATATTAAATGGTTATATACGATTGACTAAAACTAACAGTTTTATCTCCATTTGAGTTGCTTCTGTTTCTTTTTGGATTGTATAATTCTTGCATTATATAATATACTTTTCATGAATGAATCTTTTGCCGTCGAAATTTGCTATTCGAGATGCATGTATGTATATATATTTAATGCAGTCTGAATTTTATTATTCAGTGTTAATTGACTTATTATGATCTATTTAGTATCTCACATCCGTAATGAATTCATGTAGTTTGTCGTATCACTTGTCAATAAGTTTCTTTGGTCGTGACAAGACATTAATTTGATGGATGACATATATGTACCATTTGCTATAAGGAATTTAATTTTAGTTTTTTAGCAAAATAAGAGATGGATATTTAATTTATTTTAGAATAAGACTCTGGTATTTTTGAGCTTCATAAATATTTATTTCTTGTGGTACATGGATGCATGACCTTGTTGTTTTTAATGTCGATCTTTTGAACTGAACAATATTAGTCTACCTTATGAGAGAAAATGTTCTTCAAAATTGAGTGAAAAATATTTGTGCACTTACGTCTAAGTCATAATATCCTCGATAGGATTTTAGTTGGTCAATGATGAACCTTAAGGTTCATTGAAAGAAGAGGCACTACCAACTTATGGATCCTGTTTAGAAGGAAATGTGACTAAATGACATTTCTGTTTCAAAGGAAAGAAAGCTAGTGATAAGTTAGAACTAATCCACTTTTTATTGTACTATCTAATGAATATGTAGGCAAGAGGTGGTTTTGAGTATTTTTTATGACATCCAAAAATGATTACTTGGACTGTGAATATATTTATTTGATGCACCGTATGTCTTTATGCTTTGAATAATTTTATGTTTTTAAGGCTTGATACGAAGAAGCACCATGAAAATGTATTAAATTACTACGATCTAATCGTAGGTGGCTAGCACTTCTCTACAAAGTTCATTAGCTACATAAAAAATAGAAGATTATATCTCAATTGTCTACACTGGATACTTCATAATAGAATGGTGTAGTATAGAGAAGAAATAGGACTCTTATGGAGATGTTTAGATTAATGGTGAGTTTTATGATTTATTTCTTTTTCGTTATGGATATGCCTTAGAAACTGTTGTTACATTCTGATTTTAGTTTTTTGTAAGTCAGTATCTTGGACCCCATAGAACTGTGAACTTAATGTAAGTGCGGTTTACGGCAAGTTCGGATATTAATTTGTCCAATATATATACTGAAAGGGAAAATGGATAAGATAAAATCATGGATGAATGTTTGCGCATTTATTGGATATTTAAGGGAACGAAAGGAGGTTTATTTTAATTTCTTAGAGAAAAGAAGGTAATTGTTAGCACAAATACCACTTCTCTATAATATTATTATTTAATAAACTATGTTCTTAGAAATAAACTAGTTTTACATGAACTAAGCAAAGAAATAACAAATGAATCATCAGAAAATTCAAATGCTCAAGAATATACAACTCTATATGTCGCAATTGATGTTCCATTGCGTTTAAGCAGTGGGAGAAACGTTAATAGACAAAAAGAAATTTACTACCTCCAAGTGGTGGGATTGTTGTTGAGCAGAGAACGCTACAGGAAGGAGTCATTAAATTTCAATATCATAAGGTAATGAATATAATATTAGTAGTCTTCATCGTAGTGGACGAATAGTAAGGAAAATCATAGTTTGGTATCTATTCTTGGGAGAGTTTCATAAGTAGATCCCTGAAGAGCTTAATACCAAACTAGTTAGTTACGAAAAAGAACTACTAGACAAAGATTACATTTGAAAATAACTTGGCAAGTTCCTTTTAGCAAAAGCTTATTGGCAGAGACTTTTAATAGTCGTGCAAAATGATAGTTGTCAAAGTTATAGATACATGGTTATGAGTAAGTGCGAGATTGTTAGGGCATATACTATTAATCATGCATCTAGACATAGTATATTCTAATAATTGTCATGGTTAAAAGTCTAAATGGGAGATTGTTGGGATATATACTATTAACCATGATTTTTGGTTTGGATATAGCATTTCTTACGGAACAATTGCTTATTCAATTTTAAATAAAGTTTTGAATAGATCATGTATTCGTTTGTGTATGATTTAATGTATAGAGTTTAGCTTATACACGGAAGATTAAATCATCGATTATTATAAGGATAAAGATCATGTTCAGAGTCTAATGATGGAATTGGACAAACCACCAGGAATGATTGTAGCATAAGATTAAATATAATTTATCTTGATTATGGGAATAGTTTAATTCCAACTTCTTGTGCTAGTACATTTTGTATGTATTGAACGGACCAAGTAGAGACAAGTATTTTATACTGACTTAATAAAATAATTCTCTAGCCATTAAATGTACTTATACTCTTAATCTTGATATAAATATTATTAGTTGTGTATATTATTATTGTTTTGATTTATTAAAAGGTGAGATCCTTTCGTGGGTCAATATGCCTGGTAAATTGGACAATAGTGATATACATTGGCAAAGTCATAGTTAGTTGATGCAATCTATGTCTTGGTCTAGATATTGATGATGCGCCTTTATGAAAGCTTATAAGTTTTCATGTGTAAACCCTGCATGTGGATTTTGTATCCGTCACATGAAATAAGTTAAGGGAAAGTCCAACGGAAATAATTAATTAATTAAATTGTCAGTAATTTAATTTATTTGATTAGTATCTGAATCATAACATGGGAAGTTAAATAAGATTTAATGGAAGAATTTTAAAATTGAACTGAGGAGTGCAGTTAGGAATTTTTAGTGGAATAATTCGTATTTTATTATGGTAGTATTAATTCAGATATTTCGAATTAAGTCCATAATAGGAAGCCTTGTTAATTAAATATTGCGGTCCTTGTTGTGCTCGAATAATTAGGAATTAAATGGAAATCTATTTCTTGGTGGAAAAAGAAGACCCGGAAGGTTTAGGAAAATATTTTAAACCCTAAAACCTGTGGCTATATAAAGGGGTCTTGTTGGAATGTTCGAATGGGGCCCTGAGGGTTCTCGGGCGTGATTCGGTTTTTTTTTCGGACAATTTTTCTTCATAATTTCTCTGTTGGTTCTGATGATCTCTGGTGCACCAAGTGTTCTTCGCGATTGCGAAATAGGAGATGCGATCGCGTAGAGGGAAATTTGTCACGCCCCGAAATAGGGATCATGGAACGACATCGCCTTTCGTTATTTACACTCTTTCTTACAATAGAAAACAGTGCACGACATCACCCTTCATGCTTTAACACTCTTCCTCACCCAAACAGAAATCACAAACAAGGGCAAGGGAGTAAACATAATAGGAATAGAAATCCCGGCAAGGGAACAATAATTCAACAATTAAATCCCGGAAAGGGAATAACCAATTAAACAATTAAATCCCGGCAAGAGAAAACCAATTAAACAATTAAATCCCGGCAAGGGAACAATAATTCAATAATTAAATCTCGGAAAGGGAACAATCACTTAAACAAATAAATCCCGACAAGGATATATTTTAGTAACTCTTTCTTTCACTTTCATTTCATAATTTACTCTATCACTTGAGCCAATGCTCCAAATGATGTAATATCTCATATTTCTTCATTATTCGTTTCACAATTTGAGCAAATGTTCCAAAGATGTAATATCTCATATTTATTCATTATTCGTTTCACAATTTGAGCCAATGCTCCAACAAAGTTTACAGAATATAATTCACTTCACATATTCTTCACAACATATAGAAATCATCAACTAAGCATGGAAATTACCACAAAATCAGTATATTAACAATATAAGGACTCACGGTCATGCTAGACACCAATGTATAGATACTCGTCACCATGCCTATCAACAATTTCAAGGAACACAAGTTCATATCAACAATTTATTGACTTGGGCCCAAGTCACCATAATTCTCACCAAGAAGTAATTCATGTACACAGTGTTGCCATAATTGTTCATCTCGTTTATATCATTTCACAATCTTCTTTTTCATTACTTTCCACGCACGTCTTTTATCCATTATACACATTCCCACACTTGGGCACATCAACAATCTTCCATTCATTAACACATACTTTCCTATCGATATCCTAAAGCATTTACGAGATTTGCACATAATAAGACAGGCACATCAAAACACTTTCACAACCTCATACAGCCCGATAGTATGACAATCAACTTGGACAATCAGAGAATAGAATCTTACGTCTCAGCACATTTGAACAATCCATTCACATATTTCAAACAAGGTACAGATGTCGTACGCTCGGACCCAACAAAAATATTCTACAAAGGTTAAAGTTAGCCATACATACCTGGTGTCAAAATACCTTTTTAACTTTTACTCACAAATCACCGAACCGACTAGTACCATAAATCTAGTTCACAATTAAACATATTCAACTCATAATTGGAAGTCATGCATACAATTTGAACTCTTTTTAAGCATTTTATTGAATGCTATGTGACCCCTTGGATTGCCAAACCCTTATTTATGAATTTTACCCCAATACACTTCCTCTTACTAGATTAAGGACATTAATGATCATGCATGCAATGTATCAACTTATATTTTCAAGAATCAATTTATGAGAACCCCCTTTTTGTTTAAAACCTGAAAACTAATTAAAAAGGTTGGGGATTCTTACCTATTATAATAAAAAAGAAGATGATTACTCGAAATTTCCTAGCCCGAGTGACTTTGAAAATCCAATTGATAGAGATGAAGTTTTCTCTCTCAAGAACCCTCTCTCCCCTCTCTCTAATTTTGTTCAAAAGGTGGTTAAAAATTTAGGGGAGGGGTGTTTTAATGAACTGGGGTCGGGTTTTAAAATTAGAAAAATAGGGCCCCACACAAGAATGCGGTTAGGAATGCGATCGCATTCCTAACATGCGGTCCGCAGAATCGACTGCAGAATGGCCCTCAAGATGGGCCGAAATCGAAAACATACTGCCTAGGTATGCGACCATTATGCGGTCCACATACACGTTATGCGATTGCATAGTGCGTCGCATAACCTCCCACCCAAAAAGTCAAAGGCAACAATGTGACAGCTATGCGGTCCGCAGAACCGAAATGTAATCGCATATTCGAACGCATAGTTGACCTCTAATGGGGCAGTGATCTGCCCGTGATTGCGACCATTATGCGGTCCGCATACACGTTATGCAATCGCATAGTGCGTCGCATATCACTTACTTTCTGGAAAATTTTATTCTTTAAGTCCCGGGGTACTTTTTACTCAATTTTAGGTCCGTTTTTTAAAATTCCACAACAAAAACAATTCGGGGACTCATTTGGGCATTATTTTAAACAAGAAAATTTTTACGGGTCTTTACACTTTCGCCAATTCATGTCTAAATCTACTACACACCTCCAAAATACAGTCTGCACGCGCTCCTAACCCCTAAATCACTCAACGGAGCTAACGGAGCCGACGGAATTCTATTCTGTATCCGTCCTCACACAGTTCCAACTACAATCCAAATTCTACAGCTTAAACTCACAACTAGGGACTAAGGTGTCCCAAAATCTCCGCATTCCAAAACCAATCACTTCGACAAGTCCCAATAGCGGGAACCAACGTGGGGAAAGCAGTTATTAAGAGACTGGGGCGCTAACTCTGAATACGAACGGTCGGGCAGTTAAATCTATGCTGATCTCAAACTCGAAAATGGTGAGAAATGGGATGATTCCCAATTTTGGGATATTTAAACCACTCGGCGTCAGGACTTCTTCGCATTTGCGAAGGGCCTGACGCAATAAGAAGCAGCAGTGGCCAAAGGCCTTCACGTTCACGAGCCACCCTACCCGTGCACGAAGGCTTACTCCCACGTGCCTTCATGTTCGCGGTTCAAATGTCACATTCGCGAAGAGTATCATCCCTTCGCAGGACCCATAACCCTACGCGTTCAGGAGAGGTTGGTCGCTTCGTGACCAAGTCATCGTGTTCACGATTAAGGAGTTTCGCCCCTACAACTGTTTCCCTTTCGCGACCGCAAAGCAAAAAATCTCACACACCAGCAACAGCAAAACCAGNGGGTGGGGGTTAGTATCGGTGGGGTGGGCAAGGGTGGGAGTGGGGGTTATTAGTTTGAGTAGGAGAGGGTGGGGGTAGGATTAGCAAGGTTAGGGGTTAGTAGGGGTGAGACGGTAGGAGTAGGGTTTGGGGGTTAGCGAGGGGTGGGCGGGGGTAAGGGTTAGGGTTAGCAGGGATGAGAGGGGTAGAAGTGGGGGTTGGGAGCTAGCAGGGGGTGGGCAGGCTGGGGTTAGCGGGGGTAGGTGGGAATGAGGTGAAGGCGAAAAGTTTAAATCATAACAGTTCTTGTAAAAATGGAAAATATTTTCTTCCATACCAAAAACACCAATTTTACTATAACGTTGGTCAATTTAATATCAAATCAGAAACAATTAAAATGGGATGGAGGTCAACAGATACAAGGATTAAGAATTACATAAATGAATAGAACATCATTACTAAAGGAGATATAATGAATAAAAGAACTCACAACTTGGTAACTCATTGAAATAATAATGAATCCGTGATCGAAATTGGTCGGAATAAAATAAAAACTGCCCGACTTCCGACCATTTTCAATTGGTCGACAAAATAATGGTCGCAAATGGGGAGCGACCGAATTCAGTCGCTAGTTTCCGACCGACCAAGTTTTCGACCGAGGTCGGTCAGTAAATGTCAACGCAGTTTGACCAATTTGTCTGAAACAAACTAATTAACCGATCGAATTTGGTCGGTATTGTTAAAAATATTTTTTATAATTTAGCGACCGAATTCAATCGGACATTTAATTGTTCATTTTCTTAAACATTATTCAATTCCGACCGAAATTGGTCGGTATTGTTAAAAGATATAATTATTCGTTTTTATTTAAAATTGTCAATTCGACCGAAATCTGTTGGTATTACTTANCGGTCATGCTAGACACCAATGTATAGATACTCGTCACCATGCCTATCAACAATTTCAAGGAACACAAGTTCATATCAACAATTTATTGACTTGGGCCCAAGTCACCATAATTCTCACCAAGAAGTAATTCATGTACACAGTGTTGCCATAATTGTTCATCTCGTTTATATCATTTCACAATCTTCTTTTTCATTACTTTCCACGCACGTCTTTTATCCATTATACACATTCCCACACTTGGGCACATCAACAATCTTCCATTCATTAACACATACTTTCCTATCGATATCCTAAAGCATTTACGAGATTTGCACATAATAAGACAGGCACATCAAAACACTTTCACAACCTCATACAGCCCGATAGTATGACAATCAACTTGGACAATCAGAGAATAGAATCTTACGTCTCAGCACATTTGAACAATCCATTCACATATTTCAAACAAGGTACAGATGTCGTACGCTCGGACCCAACAAAAATATTCTACAAAGGTTAAAGTTAGCCATACATACCTGGTGTCAAAATACCTTTTTAACTTTTACTCACAAATCACCGAACCGACTAGTACCATAAATCTAGTTCACAATTAAACATATTCAACTCATAATTGGAAGTCATGCATACAATTTGAACTCTTTTTAAGCATTTTATTGAATGCTATGTGACCCCTTGGATTGCCAAACCCTTATTTATGAATTTTACCCCAATACACTTCCTCTTACTAGATTAAGGACATTAATGATCATGCATGCAATGTATCAACTTATATTTTCAAGAATCAATTTATGAGAACCCCCTTTTTGTTTAAAACCTGAAAACTAATTAAAAAGGTTGGGGATTCTTACCTATTATAATAAAAAAGAAGATGATTACTCGAAATTTCCTAGCCCGAGTGACTTTGAAAATCCAATTGATAGAGATGAAGTTTTCTCTCTCAAGAACCCTCTCTCCCCTCTCTCTAATTTTGTTCAAAAGGTGGTTAAAAATTTAGGGGAGGGGTGTTTTAATGAACTGGGGTCGGGTTTTAAAATTAGAAAAATAGGGCCCCACACAAGAATGCGGTTAGGAATGCGATCGCATTCCTAACATGCGGTCCGCAGAATCGACTGCAGAATGGCCCTCAAGATGGGCCGAAATCGAAAACATACTGCCTAGGTATGCGACCATTATGCGGTCCACATACACGTTATGCGATTGCATAGTGCGTCGCATAACCTCCCACCCAAAAAGTCAAAGGCAACAATGTGACAGCTATGCGGTCCGCAGAACCGAAATGTAATCGCATATTCGAACGCATAGTTGACCTCTAATGGGGCAGTGATCTGCCCGTGATTGCGACCATTATGCGGTCCGCATACACGTTATGCAATCGCATAGTGCGTCGCATATCACTTACTTTCTGGAAAATTTTATTCTTTAAGTCCCGGGGTACTTTTTACTCAATTTTAGGTCCGTTTTTTAAAATTCCACAACAAAAACAATTCGGGGACTCATTTGGGCATTATTTTAAACAAGAAAATTTTTACGGGTCTTTACACTTTCGCCAATTCATGTCTAAATCTACTACACACCTCCAAAATACAGTCTGCACGCGCTCCTAACCCCTAAATCACTCAACGGAGCTAACGGAGCCGACGGAATTCTATTCTGTATCCGTCCTCACACAGTTCCAACTACAATCCAAATTCTACAGCTTAAACTCACAACTAGGGACTAAGGTGTCCCAAAATCTCCGCATTCCAAAACCAATCACTTCGACAAGTCCCAATAGCGGGAACCAACGTGGGGAAAGCAGTTATTAAGAGACTGGGGCGCTAACTCTGAATACGAACGGTCGGGCAGTTAAATCTATGCTGATCTCAAACTCGAAAATGGTGAGAAATGGGATGATTCCCAATTTTGGGATATTTAAACCACTCGGCGTCAGGACTTCTTCGCATTTGCGAAGGGCCTGACGCAATAAGAAGCAGCAGTGGCCAAAGGCCTTCACGTTCACGAGCCACCCTACCCGTGCACGAAGGCTTACTCCCACGTGCCTTCATGTTCGCGGTTCAAATGTCACATTCGCGAAGAGTATCATCCCTTCGCAGGACCCATAACCCTACGCGTTCAGGAGAGGTTGGTCGCTTCGTGACCAAGTCATCGTGTTCACGATTAAGGAGTTTCGCCCCTACAACTGTTTCCCTTTCGCGACCGCAAAGCAAAAAATCTCACACACCAGCAACAGCAAAACCAGCAGATTTCTTAAGGACAAAATCGATTCAAATCATATCCAAAAGTCAACCGAGCCCCTTGGGCTACAAACCAAACATGCACACAAGTGTAATAACATCATATGACCTCGCTCGCGCGATCAATACACTAAAATATCTCCTTAAACCACAAATCGGACATCAAAGGGCATGAAAATTTTAAAGAAACTCATGAACTTTCAAATTCACAACAGAGCGTTTGAATCATATCAAATCAACTCAATTTTGCACCAAATTTTGCGGACAAGTCTTAAATAATAAAATGAACCTATAACAAGTAGCTATAAATTAAACTTACGGTCATATTTGGAAATCCTTAATCTTTTAAATTACTATTTTTCAATAAATCACGTCAAAACAAGATAGGGACTTTCGAATTTAACTCCGGGCATACGCCCAAGTCCAAAATCACGATATGGATCAATCAGGATTTTTAAAATACCAATCCGGGTCGTTTATAAAAAATATTGAACGTAGTCAACTTAAATAATTTTTAAGGCTAAAATTAATATTTTCTTCAGGTTTTTACATAAAATTTGTTGGAATAAGACACAGACTACACAGCAAATCGAGAAATACTAAATGAAGCTAGTCACGGTCTCGGAGCACGGAACTAAGAGCTAGAACTCAAAATGACCTATCGGATCATCACAAAGATACTTTAATTGACCAAAATATTCACATTTTGCATATTGAGAATCGTAGATACTATCTCCTTTATTCAATGTTGAATTGATCACTTATTCTAGGTAAGATATATTCTCTTGATCTAAAATCAAGATCAAATTTAAAAGACTTAAAATTTGTATGGTGAAAAATATTTTTCGCAAAAAATAAGTCATTTTAGACATATTTTTGGGTGTTTTGTAGGTAAGTAAAACATATTTTCCAAAAAGAAAAAAAAATCTATTGGAAGGGGTGAGGGTGGGGGTTAGTATCGGTGGGGTGGGCAAGGGTGGGAGTGGGGGTTATTAGTTTGAGTAGGAGAGGGTGGGGGTAGGATTAGCAAGGTTAGGGGTTAGTAGGGGTGAGACGGTAGGAGTAGGGTTTGGGGGTTAGCGAGGGGTGGGCGGGGGTAAGGGTTAGGGTTAGCAGGGATGAGAGGGGTAGAAGTGGGGGTTGGGAGCTAGCAGGGGGTGGGCAGGCTGGGGTTAGCGGGGGTAGGTGGGAATGAGGTGAAGGCGAAAAGTTTAAATCATAACAGTTCTTGTAAAAATGGAAAATATTTTCTTCCATACCAAAAACACCAATTTTACTATAACGTTGGTCAATTTAATATCAAATCAGAAACAATTAAAATGGGATGGAGGTCAACAGATACAAGGATTAAGAATTACATAAATGAATAGAACATCATTACTAAAGGAGATATAATGAATAAAAGAACTCACAACTTGGTAACTCATTGAAATAATAATGAATCCGTGATCGAAATTGGTCGGAATAAAATAAAAACTGCCCGACTTCCGACCATTTTCAATTGGTCGACAAAATAATGGTCGCAAATGGGGAGCGACCGAATTCAGTCGCTAGTTTCCGACCGACCAAGTTTTCGACCGAGGTCGGTCAGTAAATGTCAACGCAGTTTGACCAATTTGTCTGAAACAAACTAATTAACCGATCGAATTTGGTCGGTATTGTTAAAAATATTTTTTATAATTTAGCGACCGAATTCAATCGGACATTTAATTGTTCATTTTCTTAAACATTATTCAATTCCGACCGAAATTGGTCGGTATTGTTAAAAGATATAATTATTCGTTTTTATTTAAAATTGTCAATTCGACCGAAATCTGTTGGTATTACTTAAAACCAAAAATTCCGACCGAAGTCGGTCGGTAAATTTTTTTTTTTTTTGGAATTAAAATGAATATTTGCGACCAAAGTCGCTTGGTTTTTGGGTAATTTCTTGGCAGAAAATAGTTGTTTTATAGCTGCACCACATGTCAACAACCAATCACCAATAATGGTAGTATTACATTGTTGTCATTCAATCAATAACAACAACAATTACAACAATAAAAATAATAACAATAATAACAACAATAAGAACAATAAGAACAACAATAACAACTATTAAAACAATATTAACAAAACATTATCAACATCTCCATCTCCATCTCCACTAAACTATATTAACAAAACATCATACCCAATAACAAAACAGTTCACAAGTTAAAAGTTCAAACATCATTCAATAAATGTTTTGTACATCATCTTCATCTCCAGTACTATAGCATTCAACGTCGGCATGGTTCGAAAGATTAGCATATGGGAAAGGCTCATAATACCGGGGAATCAGGAAAGCACCACTATCAAGAAGATTGGCTAGCTGACCTTGAAGGATATTAAATTGTTGGTCCCTCTTTTCTAGCTGAACTTGAAGGGTATCAAATTGTCTATCTCTTTTTTGTTCTATAACCTTTGTCTGTTCAAGCACTGTTGTAAGCTTTGCGATCTTTTTCTCCAAAGACGAGAGAGTCGACCTATCAATTGCCTTGCCCTGGGCGGAAATCCTTATACCTTGCAATCCAACCCTATCAATTTGAGTGCGTATTAATATAAAAAAAATATTATTCTAACCCTACCATTAAACATAATTGGACTCGCTAAAATATTTAAATAAATAATATTTAATACTTAATATATATAAATACTTATATATATATATATAT
This sequence comes from Nicotiana knightiana, assembly GCA_005239525.1. Taxonomy (NCBI): domain Eukaryota; kingdom Viridiplantae; phylum Streptophyta; class Magnoliopsida; order Solanales; family Solanaceae; genus Nicotiana; species Nicotiana knightiana. The sequence continues at coordinate 166,421 of ML432246.1, read as the reverse complement.
AATATTTTTTATTTAAAGATATTTATATAAATTTACTAAAATCGACAGATGATACGCTATAATTACTTATTTTAGTCGCTTATTACACTCTAATTTACTGATCTTTCATTGAGTATGAGGTTTAATCGCTAGTGTTTTGCACTAATTGTGTGTTTTATGCCTTGTAGGAGTGATTCTGAGCTATGTAGATGTTATGGAATGAATTCAAGTAATTTGGACCTTTAAAGTATGAGTAAATCCCAGGTAATTAGCCTGGATCGTGTGCGGGGATCAATGTAAGATAGTTAAGAACGAACGAAGAATCGAGTACGCATATTATGCACTGCCTAGTAAAATGCATATAACTTTTGACTCAAAACTCCATTTGGGTCTACAATATATGGTTTGAAAGATAATTCAAAGGTATAAAACTTTCATGGTTTAAATTCTACCAAATTCCAAAAATAACAGAGTGAAAAGTGCATGGCCGCGCACTGACCGTGCAAATAAGGCAGTGAATTGGGTGAAATCTGCGGCCAGATCCGCGGTCCAATCTGCGTCCGCGCACGTTTTAGCCGGAAAAGGTGTCCTTTTCGCGTAGGAACGGTTATATGTGTGTGGACCCGAACCTACTTGGTATATGTACATAAAAAATGTTATTTTTGGGACGCTTGACACATATTCAACCTAAGGAGGCAAGAACACAATAGGAGCAAGGCACAATTCTTCTACGAGTTTTTCACTTCCTTCTTCCTATTTCCATTGTTGGCTATGACTTTTAGTATTGTAGTTTTACATACTATTATGAATAGCTAAGTTGTTATCTATTGTTTTGATGGAACCTTTTGTAGGATGAATTTTTGTTATGTTTTAATATAATTTAACCTTTGAATTTGTCTATTTGTTCAACTACGTGCTTATTTCAGTTGATTGAATGGCCATCGATTGATTGTGCCTATTTATTATGTGTTGCTTGAGAAAGGATACATATTTAGGTGGTTGTTAAACAACATCACTCCTAACGTAGGTGAGAAATCAATACAACGGGTTTAAAGGTAGGTTTAAAATAACAAAGTCTTTACGTGCTAATAATGACCGGATAGATAAAGGCAACTAGCGTAGTTCGAGAGAATATATCTAGTAAATTATTGTAGTTGCTCGAGAGAGAATTAAGGCACCTAAAATTCTCACGATTTGTAGAGAATACATAGGCGAAATTGTACGGAACATAGCGGGAAGGATTCCAACATTTGGGGAAATCATAACTCTAGGCCTCGTTAAATTAGTCTCCAACCCTGGGTATCTTTAATTGTTAATTTACTGCTTTAGTTTATTAGTTAATTAGTGAGATATAAGAATCTCAATATTTATAACTTAGGAATTGTTCGAGCTTCTCTTCTTAGCGTTGGGCGTGATAAAATTTTTGCACCGTTGTCGGGGACCTAATGGTGTAGGTGTACATATTGCTAGGTTTCAAGTTTGAACTTTTATTTTTATTTTTTATATTTGATTTTTATTTTATTTGTTGATTTTAAAAACATGGCATCTTGGAATTACGGGAGTGTGACGACCCAAAGGGTCATCTTATGATTTAAGACACCATTTCAGGTTCATTAGCCTTAAAACAATTTATTTTTTTAACTCGATTTGCGTGCGATGTCCGGGCATGAATCTGGAAAGCCTTTATGTGCAAATATATAAAATAATATTTTTTGAGAGTTAAAAATTTGATTTTTAATTGGCTTTGGTCAATATTTTGAGTAAACGGACCCGGACCGGTGTTCCGACGGTCCCGGGAGTTCCGTAGTAAGATATGAGACCTGGACATATGCCCGAAATTGAATTTCTAGGTCCCTAACTTTAGAAATGAATTTTTGAAGATATTTATTATACCGAATTTTAAAGGAAATAAAGAAATGAATTAATATTTGAACTAATTGATATGGGCCCGTATTTTGATTCCGGAGCCTGATACAGGGTTTTTATAATGTTCAAATCCTATCTGTGAAATTTGGTGGAAATCGANCTTATATATATATATATATAATATTTTTTATTTAAAGATATTTATATAAATTTACTAAAATCGACAGATGATACGCTATAATTACTTATTTTAGTCGCTTATTACACTCTAATTTACTGATCTTTCATTGAGTATGAGGTTTAATCGCTAGTGTTTTGCACTAATTGTGTGTTTTATGCCTTGTAGGAGTGATTCTGAGCTATGTAGATGTTATGGAATGAATTCAAGTAATTTGGACCTTTAAAGTATGAGTAAATCCCAGGTAATTAGCCTGGATCGTGTGCGGGGATCAATGTAAGATAGTTAAGAACGAACGAAGAATCGAGTACGCATATTATGCACTGCCTAGTAAAATGCATATAACTTTTGACTCAAAACTCCATTTGGGTCTACAATATATGGTTTGAAAGATAATTCAAAGGTATAAAACTTTCATGGTTTAAATTCTACCAAATTCCAAAAATAACAGAGTGAAAAGTGCATGGCCGCGCACTGACCGTGCAAATAAGGCAGTGAATTGGGTGAAATCTGCGGCCAGATCCGCGGTCCAATCTGCGTCCGCGCACGTTTTAGCCGGAAAAGGTGTCCTTTTCGCGTAGGAACGGTTATATGTGTGTGGACCCGAACCTACTTGGTATATGTACATAAAAAATGTTATTTTTGGGACGCTTGACACATATTCAACCTAAGGAGGCAAGAACACAATAGGAGCAAGGCACAATTCTTCTACGAGTTTTTCACTTCCTTCTTCCTATTTCCATTGTTGGCTATGACTTTTAGTATTGTAGTTTTACATACTATTATGAATAGCTAAGTTGTTATCTATTGTTTTGATGGAACCTTTTGTNTTGACGTGATTCGGACGTCCGGTTGAGAAAATAGTGAATTTGAAGTGTTCTTGAGAAAATCATGTTTTTATGTTAAATTCATAGTTTTAGGTGTTATTTTTGTGATTTTATCGCCTATGATGTTTTTAGACTTGCGTGAATGTTTGGTTTGGAGCCCCGAGGGCTCGGGTGAGTTTTGGATAGGCTACAGGGTGTTTCAGACTTATAAACTTCTGTTGTCTTAACTGCTATTGGTGCCTAGCTCGTTCTTCTTCGCGATCGCGAAGAGTAAATTCACTTGGGGTCATTTTTCTCATTGTGAATGCGAACTCGAGGCAATGAGGGGAGTACCCTTCGCGAACACGGGCAGACTTACGCGAACGCATTGACTTATTGGCCTGTGGGAGGGGAGCCTCGAATTGTTGTTCGCGAACGCGACCACTAGGCCGCGAACGTGATGGTCATCTGAAGAAAAATTTCACAAACATGTTCAATACCTCGCGAACGGGAAGTCCATTGCGCCGTAACTCTCCGCGACCGCGACAGGCCGATGACAAACGCGGTAAAGACATGTCGAGTGTTTTATAACAGAACAATAACACGGGAATAAGCCATTTTCTTCATATTTTCAAAACCAAGAAGACCTATAGGCAATTTTCAATATACAAGTTCTTCCCCAAAGTGTTGCTAAACGATTCTAAACTATTTTATTTCGATTACCCATTATTTTTCATCACTTTTCAATCAAAAATTAGGGGTTTTCATGGTATAATTTGGGAGTTTAGGTAGAATCAGGGAATTTCGTAAAATTAGAATTTAGACCTCGAATCGGGGTCGGATTTTGAAACTAACTACATATTCAGGATCGGGGGTGAATGGGTAAAAGGAATTTGGTTGGAATCCCGAGTCGGACCGAGCGGGCCTGGGGTCGATTTTTAACTTTTTTTGGGAAAACATAGGAAAACCATAATTTTGCATTAAAGTTAGTTTCTTTAGCACTAGTTACTGATATAGGAAAGGTTGGAGGTGATTTCGAAAGGAAAAGTTGTAATTGAGCAGTGAGTGGCCTGTGAGATTGAGGTAAGTGTTTGGTTTAACTTGGACTTGAGGGATTAGGAATCCCCGACTTAAATGCTATGTGAAATTATATGTGTGTGGTGTATAGGTGAGGTCACGAGTAACTATGCACCACCAAATTATCTGTTTAGCATGTTCCCTTCCTCGTTTCCAATTTATTATATTCCTGTCGTAATTGTTTCATGACTATTGATGCTTCCATGTTTAGCTGTTTTGTTAAATATATTGTTTCATTTATTTGAAAGTTTTAATTGTTCCTTAGCTTCGTTGTGGTACATTAATGGTTGAGCTGGTGGTCAGTGTTTAATGATACATTTCGGTTGGTTTCGCTGTGTAGTAATAATTGGTGACGCTTCTTAATTCTACAACTTTCCGTTTACATTAGTTGGGATATAAATATTGTGAAGTATTTTGATTTAAATTGTGAAAGTCTTGTTATAAATGGTGAAATGTGATTGTCTGGTGTGAGCGGGTTGCACGCCACAACAAGGAGTAATAAAGGTAGACAGGTGGGATCGGGTTGTACGCCACAACATGAGGAATAAAGGTGATATATAGGTTGAGGAGTAATAAGGGTGGACATGTGGGATCGGGTGGCAAGCTGCAGCAAGGAGTAATAAGGGAGAATATTAATGTTGTTACTGTGTATATGATGGAAACTGGAATACCCATTATTTTATTTGTTGTTCTTCATATTCTACTTTTACCGCTATTTAAATTATAACATGGAAATTCACGTAAGGGTTGGTTATAGTTGAGATCTGGAAAGGTAGTTGGGTTATTTATTTATTTACTTCAAGTTACTATTTCATTTTGTTTAGTATTTCCTGGTTTCTCTATTAAACATTGTATACAAATTATATTATAAATGCCCCACCGTAGCCTCGTCACTACCACATCGAGGTTAGGCTCAACACTTACCAAGGTTACCTCTATTATAATGGAGAGGGACTCCTGGTCATTCCTCCAGCAGGGTTATTTCTTATATGAAGGCTAGTCGCATGGTCGAGAAGGGATGTTTGACTTATTTGGCCCATGTTCGATATTCTAGTGCTGAGGCTTCTTCGATAGCTTCGGTGCCTGTTGTTCATGAGCTTCCCGAGGTGTTTCCTGTAGACCTGTCGGGGATCACACCCGACAGGAATATTAATTTTTGCATTGATGTGGCTCGGGGCACTCAGCCTATTTCTATTCCTCCGTACTGGATGGCCCCACCAGAGTTTAAAGAATTGAAAGAACAGTTGCAAAACTTTCTTGATAAGGGCATCATTAGACCTAGTGTCTCGCCCTGGGGTGCACTGATTTTGTTCGTTAAGAAGAAGGATGGATCGATGAGGATGTGTATAGATTATCGTCAATTGAACAAAGTCACTATCAAGAACAAGTATCTGTTGCCGAGGATTGATGACTTGTTTGATCAGGTTCAAGGTTCCAAAGTGTTTTCAAAGATGGATTTGAGATCGGGCTACCATCAGTTGAAGATTATGGCGTCAGATGTCCCTAAGACATTTTTTCAGACGAGGTATAGGCACTATGAATTTTTGGTGATGTCTTTTGGCTTGACTAATGCCCCAACAAGATTTATCGACTTGATGAATCGTGTGTTCAAGCCTTATCTAGATTCCTTCGTAATTGTGTTCATTGATGACATTCTAATATACTCCCGCAGTCAGGAGGAGCATAAGCAGCACCTCCGGATAGCACTTTAGACTTTGAGAGACAGGCAGTTGTATGCTAAATTTTCAAAGTGCGAATTTTGGTTGGATTCAGTAGATTTCTTGGGTCACATCGTATCAGTAGAGGTTATTCAGGTAGATCCTAAGAAGATAGATGCAGTGAAAGACTGGCCTAGACCACTTCAGCCATGGAGATCAGGAGCTTCTTGGGTTTGGTAGTTACTACCATCATTTTGTTGAGGGGTTTTCATCTATTGCAGCCCCAATGACTATGTTAACTCATAAGGGTGCCCCAATCAAATGGTCGGACGAGTGCGAAGCGAGCTTTCAGAAGCTCAAGATAGCCTTAATCTCAGCACTTGTGTTGGTGTTACGATCAGGTTCAGGATCTTTCACGGTATATTGTGATGCCTCCCGTATTAGGCTTGGAGCGGTATTGATGCAAGAAGGCAGAGTGCTTGCATATGCATCTCGGCAGTTGAAGGTTCATGAGAAGAATTATCATGTCCACGACTTAGAGTTGGCAGCCATTGTTCACGTATTGAAGATTTGAAGGCACTATCTCTATGGTGTGTCGTGTGAGGTTTTCACGAATCATCGCAGTCTTCAGTACTTGTTCAAGAAAAATGATCTTAATTCAGGCAGAGGATATGGTTAGAGTTATTGAAATACTATGACGTATGTTGTATCAACCGGGGAAGGCCAATGTGGTAGCCGATGCATTGAGTAGGAAGGCAGTGAGTATGGGCAGACTTGCATTCATTCCAGTCAGTGAGAGACTGTTAGATTCAGATATTCAGACTCTGGAAAATCATTTCGTAAGGTTTGATATTTTTCCCAGCTGTGTTTTAGCTTGTACAAACGCTCGGTCTTCCTTATTTGAGCGCATAAGAGATCGGCAGGATAATGACCCGCATTTAATGGTCCTTAGGGACACGGTTCAGCATGGTTGTGCCAAACAAGTTACAGTTGAATATGACGGTGTTTTGAGGATGCAGGGCTGAGTGTGTGTGTGCCTAATGTTAATGGGCTTTGTGAGCTGATCCTTGAGGATGCTCGCAGTTCTAAGTATTCTATTCACCCGGGTGCAGCCAAAATGTACCAGGACTTGTGGCAGCATTATTGGTGGCGAAGGATGAATAAAGATATTGTTGCGTATGTGGATCGTTTCTTGAATTTCCAATAGGTGAAGTAAGAGCATCATACACCCTTTTGTTTGCTTCAGCAGATAGAGATTCCTGAGTGGAAATGGGAGCGTATCACTATAGACTTCGTTCTTCGACTCCCACGGACATAGAGAAAGTTTGATGTTGTTGCGTTATTGTTGATAGGTTGACTAAATCAACACATTTCATTATGGTGGAAAGTACTTATTCTTCGGAGTGGTTAGCAATGATTTACATACGGGAGATTGTTCGCCTTCACAGTGTGCCCGTGTCTATCATTTATGATCGAGGTACACAGTTTACCTCGCAGTTTTGGAGGGCAGTTCAACGTGAGTTAGGTACACGAGTTGAGTTGAGCACAGCGTTCCATCCACAGACAGACGTGCATTTCGAGAGTACTATTCAGATCTTAGAGGATATGCTCTACGCCTGTGTTATTGACTTTGGAGGTTGTTGGGATCGGTTCTTGTCGTTAGCGGAGTTTGCCTACAATAATAGCTACCAGTCCAGCTTGCAGATGTCTCCCTACGATGCATTACATGGTAGACGGTGCAAATCGCCAGTTGAATGGTTTGAGCCGGGAGAGGCTCGGTTATTGGGTACAGACTTAGTTCAGGAGGACTTGGACAAAGTCAAGATTATACACGATCGACATCGTACAGCTCAATCCAGGTAAAAGAGTTATGTCGACCGTAAAGTTCGTGATGTAGAATTTATGGTTAGAGAGAGAGAGTATTACTTCGGGTATCACCGATGATGGGTGTTATGAGGTTCGGGAAGAAGGGCAAGTTGAGCCCTAGGTGTATCGGGCCATTTGAGATTCTCGAGAGAGTGGGGGAGGTAACTTATAGACTTGAGTTGCTTCCAGGGTTATCTTCAGTTCATCCGGTATTCCATGTATCTATGCTCCGGAAAATATCATGGTGACCCGTCCCACGTGTTAGATTTCAGCACTGTCAAATTGGACAAGGATTTGACTTATGAGGAGGAGTCGATAGCCATTATTAACTGGAAGGTTTATCAGTTGAGGTCAAAGAGTGACCCTTCAGTTCGAGTGCAGTGGAAAGGTCAGTCTGTTGAGGCAGCTACTTGGGAGTCCGGTCCAGACATGCAGAGTAGATATCCCCACTTGTTCGCTAGTTCAGGTGCTTTTCTATGTCTGTTTAAGGACGAACATTTGTTTTAGAGGTGGAGATTGTGATGACCCAAAGGGTCATCTTATCATTTAAGACACCATTCCGGGCTCATTAGCCTAAAAAACATTTAATTATATTCACCTCAATTTGTGTGCGCAGTCCGACGTGAATCCGAAAAGCCTTTATGCGTAAATATATGAAATAATAATTTTTTAGAGTTAATAATTTTATTTTTAGTTGGCTTTGGTCAACATTTTGAGTAAACAAACTCGGACCCGTGTTCCGACGGTCTCGGGAGGTCCGCAGTAAAATATGGGACTTGGGCATATGTCTGGAATTAAATTCCGAGGCCCCTAACTTTAGAAATGAATTTTTGAAGAAAATTGTTATACTGAATTTTAAAGGAAATAAATAAATGAATTAATATTTGAACTTTTGAGTATCAGTCCCGTATTTGGGTTCAGGGGCCTGGTACAGGTGTGACGACCCAAAGGGTCATCACCTGTTTTATTACCTATTTCGTACTTCCGAGGCCTTGAAAACCTAATTTGTAGTTTCCTCGATTTGCATGCACAGTCCGGGCGTGTAGTCGGACTGCTTAAATATGAAATTCTGTGAAAAATACTAAGACTTGATATTAAAATGAATAAATTTGAGTACGGATAACATTTTGGATAAACGGACCCGGACCAATGATTTGACGGTCCCGGAGGGTCCGTAGGAAAATATAGGACTTGGGCGTATGCCCGAAATCAAATTCCGAGGTCCGAAACCCGAGAAATGAATTTTTGAGTAAAATTGTTTTCTGAAAATATTTAAGGAAATTGAAAATGAAATATGATTAGAAAGTGATGGTATCGGGCCCGTATTTTGGTTCCGGCACCCGGTACAGGTCTTATATATGGTTTAAGCGCTTTTTGTAAAGTTTGTTTGAAAACGGATTTCGTTTGGCGTTTTTCGGACCTGAAATTGGAAATTTGATGTTTTATGAAATTTGATAGAATTCATGGATTTTGACGTTTAATTCGATGCATATGATGTTATATTGGCGATTTGATCGCACGGTTAAGTTCGTAGGATGTTGTTGAGTCAGTGCATGTGATTTGTTAGGAGCCGCGAGGGCTCAGAAGTGTTTCAGAGGTGTCTCTGAGTGATTTTGAACTTAGGAAAATATGTGGTTTTTGCTTCAGCTGTTGCAGATCCCTTTTCTTCTTCGCGATCACGAAGTCTCTTCCGCATTCGTGAAGCTTCAAGTTTTCCTTCATCGCGTTTGCGTCCATTCCCTCGTGATCGCGTAGAGTTAATTGAACCCGTGGGCTTAGCGCTCTTTCCCTCTTCGCGTTCACGTAATGTTGACCGCGACCATGTTGCTTTACCAGTCTCCTTCATCGCGTTTGCGTGATGTCCCACATGTTCGCGTAAGTGAACTTCTGGACCCCAATTTTTTTAGTCTTAGCGATCACGTCCTCCCTTCCGAGATCACGATGGTCTGTCCAGTCAACCCTTCGCGAACGCGACCTCCCTTCCGTGATCGCAAAGGTCAATTTTTCCCAGTGGTATATCAATATTTCCAGAACCAGTAGCTACCCCATTCACTTAGAAAATAACGAACTTCTTCTTCTCCAAAGCCCTTAGACGTCCATTGGAGCCTTCCTTCACTAAAACTTCTTGGGTTAGTAAATTTTAACTCATTTCCTTCATTTTTCATCTATTATTAATGAATTCCTAAGCTTAAAACATGCAAATTACAGTAGAAAATATGCAATTTGGTAGAGTTAGGCCCTTTTGAATTTTCTTGATTAAGACCTCGTTTTGGGGTCGAATTTGAAAACAAATTATATATTCCGGCTCTGGGGTGAATGCGTGACATGGTTTTGGTCCAAGCCTTGTGTTTGGACCAAGCGGGCCCGGGGTCAAATTTTGATAATTTTGGAAGAATGCTAGGAAATGGATAATTAGGCCATGTAATTGAATCATTGAATCCTTATTGATATACTTGAGTTGATTAAGTCTAGGTAATATCATTCGGGAGTTGAATTCTAAAGGAAATGCGGTGTTATAGGGTTGATTGCTATACTTTGGACCCGAGGTAAGTGTTTGATCTAACCTTAGCTTGAGTGAATAAGAGTTGAGTATTATTTTCTATTTGCTAATTGTCAAATACGATGTATAGCCATGGTGACGAGTATCTATACATTGGTGTCTGGAATGACCGTGAGTCCCTATATTGTGAATATTCCGGTTTTGTTGTAATTTCTATGCTTAATCGATGTTCTCTATATGGTGTAAATGGGCATGTGAAGGAAATTGACATCTTTAAACATCTTTGGATCATTGGCTCAAGTTGTGAAATAAACAATGAAAATATATGAGGTAAAATTACATCTTTGGAGAATTGGCTCAAATTGTGAAAACGCATAATGAACATATAGGAGATAATTACATCCTTTGGAGAATTGGCTCAAGTAATAGAATAAATCATGGAAGTGAAAGTGAAAGAAAGTGAAAGAAAGAGAAAAAGTTGTTGGGATTTGATTGTTTAATTGATGTTCCCTTGCCGGGATTAATTGTTTAATTGATGTTCCCTTGCCGGGATTTAATTGTTTAATTGGTGTTCCCTTGCCGGTATTTCTATTTTTACTCTTTTTATTTCCTTGCCCTTGTTTGTGATTGTTGTTTGGGTAAGGAAGAGTGCTAAAGCACGAAGGGTGATGCTGTGCAATGTTTTACATTGATTATGAACGAGGGGACATTCCGTGCCATGTTTTATATTTATTATGCACGAGAGGAAATTCCGTGCCATGTTTTATATTTATTATGCACGAGGGGACATTTCGTTCCATGTTTTATATTGTTATTATGCACGAGGGGACATTCCGTGCCATGTTTTATATTTATTATGCACGAGGGGACATTTCGTTCCATGTTTTATATTGTTATTATGCACGAGGGGACATTCCGTGCCATGTTTTATATTTATTATGCACGAGGGGACATTTCGTTCCATGTTTTATATTGTTATTATGCACGAGGGGACATTCCGTGCCATGTTTTATATTTATTATGCACGAGGGGACATTCTGTGCCATGTTTTATATTTATTATGCACGAGGGAACATTCCGTGTCATGTTTTATATTTATTATGCACGAGGGGACATTTTGTGCCATGTTTTATATTGTTATTATGCACGAGGGGGCATTCGGTGCCATGCTTTATATTTATTATGCACGAGGGGACATTTCGTGCCATGTTTATATTGATTATGCACGAGGGGACATTCCGTGCCATGTTTTATATTTATTATGCACAAGGGGACATTTCGTGCCATGTTATATTGTTATTATGCACGAGGGGACATTCCGTGCCATGCTTTACACTGATTATGCATGAGGGGACATTTTGTTCCGTTTTTATATTGATTATGCACTGGGGGACATTCCGTGCCGTGTTTTACATTGCCATTATGCACGATGGGACATGCCGTGCCACATCTTACACTGTTTAATTTGGGTTGACATTTCTCCTGATTATTTTCAGATATTCAGACTGTTGTTTTCATTTCTGTCATTTCAGTATTTGCTATCTCTTAGCCCCAACATGTTCCCCCCGTAATTGTACTCTTGTTTAGTTTCTGCTATATTATTGAACTGCACAGGTACATTTGTTGTTGTGTATTAGCCTCGTCATTACATTGCCGAGGTTAGGCTCGACACTTACTCAGTACATGGGGTCGGTTGTACTGATGCTACCCCTGCACTTCTTTATATTGTGCAGATTACACAGCCGGACCCGGAGGACATCATTAGTGAGAGTGTCTTCCGGCTTATCGTAGAATCTTCAAGGTATACCCGCTGGCATTCGTGGACCTTGGCGCCTCTCCATCCCTTTGTCTTCGATTCTGTCATATTTTTCCTACAGTTTCAGAGGCAGAAATATATTTGTTTTCAGTTTTGTATTTAGAACTCTTATAGACAGTTCGTGAGTTTGTGACTTCAGGTTTTGGGAAATTTTACGCGTTGTTGTATTATGTTATCATTATTTAGCTTGAGACCGTATTTATTTCTGCTGTTAAACTGTGAACTGTTTAGTTTATCCTATTGAAGTGGTGTTAATGTGCTAGTTTATCTATACACGTTGGCTTGTCTAGCGGGTTCAACGTTAGACGCCATCACGGCCCGATGGTGGGATTTCGGGGCGTGACAGCAGGTTAGTTGTAATGTTTAAGACCTATCTGTGAAATTTGGTGAAAATCGGAGTTCATTTAATTTGATTCGAATGTTTAGTTAATACAATAGTGAATTTGAAGTGTTCTTGAGAAAATCATGTTTTTTATGTTAAATTCATAGTTTTAGGTGTTATTATTGTGAGTTGATCCCAAGAGCAAGTCCGTATGATGTTTTTAGATTTGCGTGCATTTTTGGTTTGGAACCCAGAGGACTCGGGTGAGTTTTGGATAGGCTACTGGGTGTTTCGGACTTATAAACTTCTGCTGTTATAATTGCTACTGATGCACTGGCTCATTGGTCTTCACGACCGCGAAGCACCTCTGGCGATCGCGAAGAGTAAATGCACTGGGGGGTTGTTTACCCCTTCGCGAACGTGAAGTCCTGGACGCGAAGGCGAAGCAATGGGGGAGTACCCTTAGCGAACGCGGGCAGACTTACGCGAACGCGTTGACCTATGGGCCTGGGGGAGGGGAGCGTCGAATTCTTCTTTGCGAATGCGACCACTGGGCCGCGAACACGATGGTCATCTGAAGCAAAGCATCACGAACGCGTTCAATACCTCACGAACGTGAAGGCCATTGGTCTGTAACTCTCCGCGATCGCGACAGGCCCATCGCGAACGCGATGAAGGCCTATCCAGTGTTTTAAAACAGAACAGTAACACCTGAATAAGCCATTTTTTCATATTTTCAAAACCAAGAAGACCTACTGGCAATTTGTAATATACAAGTTCTTCCCCAGAGTGTTGGTAAGCGATTCTAAACTATTTTCGTTCGATTACCCATTGTTTTTCAACACTTTTAATAAAAAATCAAGGGTTTTTATGGTAGAAATTGGGCGTTTGGGTGGAATCAGGGAATTTTGTAAAATTGGAATTAAGACCTCGAATTGGGTTCGGATTTTGAAACTAACTACATATTTGAGGCCAGTGGTGAATCAGTTAACGTAAATGTGTTTGAAACCCGAGTTGGACCAAGCAAGCCCGGGGTCGATTTTTAACTTTTTTGGGAAAACTTATGAAAACCATAATTTTGCATTGGAGTTAGTTCCTTTAGCACTAATTAATGATATTGAACTATTTATCATTAGATACGAGTGGTTTGGAGGTGAATTCGAAAGGAAAAGTTGTAAATGAGCAGTGAGTGACTTGCGAGATTGAGCTAAGTGTTTGGTCTAACTTTGACTTTTGAGGGATTAGGAATTCCTGACTTAAGTGCTATGTGAAATTATATATGTGTGGTGTATAGGCGAGATGACAATTACCTATGTACGACCAAATTATCTGTTTAGCATGTTCCCTTCCCCGTTTCCAATTTACTATATTCTTATCTTAATTTTTTCATCACTATCGATGCTTCAATCTTTACTTGTTTTGTATATTGTTTCACGTATTTTAAAGTATTAGTTATTCCTTAGCTTCGATGTGGTACATTAAAGGTTGAGCTGGTGGTCGGCGTTTCATGATATATTTCGGTTGGTTTCGCTGTGTAGTAATAATTTGTGAAGCTTCTTAATTGTACGGCTTTCTGTTTACATTAGTTGGGATATAAATATTGTGAATTATTTTGATCTAAATTTTTAAACCCTTATTATAAATGGTGAAATGTGATGGGAGCAGGTTGCATGCCGCAACAAGTAGTAATAAGGATACACAGGTGGGATAGGGTTGCACGCCGCAACATGAGAAATAAGGGTGATATATATGTAGAGAAGTAATAAGGGTGGACCGGTGGGATCGGGTTTCACGCTGCAACAAGGAGTACTAAGGGAGAATATTAATGTTGTTACCGATTATATGATGGAAACTGGAATACCCACTCTTTTATTTGTTGTTCTTCATATTCTACTTTTACCGTTATTTAAATTGTAACATGGAAATTCACGTAAGGATTGGTTATAGCTGAGATCTGGAAAGATAGTTGGGTTACTTATTTATTTATTGCAAGCTACGGTTTAATTTAGTTTAGCATTTCCTAGTTGCTTTATTAAACATTATGTACAAATTATATTATAAATGCCCCACTGTAGCCTCGTCACTACCTCGTCAAGGTTAGGCTCAGTACTTACCAGTACATGGGGTGTGTTGTACTTATACTGCACTCTACACTTCTTGTGTAGATCCAGGTTCCGCTCAGAGTTGATTTCAAGTAGTAGTTGATTATTCGCACGGATACATGAGGTAGATCTGCTGGCGTTCCCATATTCCTAGAGTCTTCTCCATATTATTTATTTACTGTTTTATTTAATTCAAAACATATATATATATATATATATATATATATATATATATATATTCTTTTAGCCAAATACTTATAGTAATCCGTAGTAGTTCGTGAATTCTCACTCCAAACCCTGCGTATATAGATATTAGTATTAGTTTTGTGGCATCGTTTTATTTCTCCATAAATTATTTTGATATCGTTTATTGGATAATATTAGACCTCGTATTATGTTTTAATTGTTTTAAATGTTGATTCCCTCTAACATTGGCTTACCTAGACAGTATGGTGTTAGGCGCCATCACGATCCCGATGATTGGGAATTTGGGTCGTGAGAAAGAGTTTTGATGTTGGTAATTTTACTTTTAATCCTCCTTATGCATATTATGGAGATAAACACCCATGGCAAAATTATCAAAATATTTCCGAGAGTGAGTTATGTGCACCAACTCAATCTTATGTGTGGAATGTATGTGATATGTTTGGTGGTCAAGATGGTCATTTTCATGGTTGTGCTTATATTTCTTATATTCCCTCAACCATGTACTTTGATGGTTCTTCTTTTTCTTGTGAAGTTAATAGGAACAAAGAACCGAGGGATGATGACCTGAAATAGATCAAGGATATGCTAAGGTGACTTGTAGAAGAAAATAATGAGAAACAACTTCACATACAAAGGCAAGACACTACTTTTCGCAACCTACAAGAACAAATGAGTCAACTAGTTGAAGTATTTAATGCTCAACATGTTAGTACTATGAATATTAGCCAGGAGCAATGTGCATTAGAGACATAAATTGAGGTGCCACTAGAGGGGTCCGTAGTAGAACACCAAAAATCAATCAAACGAGAATTTAAGGATGTCGATGTCGTAGAATAGATACTAGATTCAATCAAGGACATTGAGGATACGTATTTAGTTGACTCTAGTGTCATTGGTATTGAGGATGTTGACAATCCCAAGGTTCATGTAGTTTAGCACATTGGTCCACACTCCAATTTTCCACATTATGTTTGGATGATGATATGCAAATAGAGTCATCTGAACCAACTGAAGAATCAAGGAATGAGGAACAAGGTGCATATATTCTGGAATTCTTCTTGCTATAAAGTCGGGATTACATACCTCATACAAAGGCCAAAGAGTGCACAATACTACATTATTTCCCTGGGCCAGTTAGATTCGTTCCACCTCCCCCAGAGCATAATCATAAGCTTGAAGAAAAACTTGGGGTTCAATTCATAAGCTCGAGCTGGAGGTAGAAAGTGATTCACGTCATGCCGTGACGTTAAATCAAGCGCTTATTGAGAGGCAACCCAACTTTACTGCTTTCTTTATTTTATTTATTTTATTTTCTTTATTATAGTATTATTCCTGTAGTATAATTTTTGATTTCTCAGGGGGCATGAGAATAAAGACCATTGGAAGAAAGAAAAAGCAAGTGAAATGGTGAAAACTAAGTGTGGGGTGTCCGCATAAAAACTTAAGTTTGAGAGAAGTCTGATTAACCCATGAGCTGCTAGTACTTCGGTCTTTGGCCTACCAGGGAGTAACTTTTATCCTCTTTTAGTTATGGTAAGAATTGGAGACAATGCACAATTTTCAGTGTGGGATGACGATATTGTTTGAGTGAGTTTCCATGTTATTTTACTTGTGTTAGTTTAATTGAATAATTTTTTTTTACAAAAATAGAAAAGATGGACTTATCCCGACGAAGGATCTATTATAGAATTTTCTTGAGGGATTTAAGTAGAAAGGAAAAAGACAAAAGAAGATTTTCTTTGATTAGGTAGTGTAGCAATTACCCCTTGGTTTTTCTTTGTGCCACGGTTCTTTTCAAGGGTTTTGTTTGAACTGGGTGTATCTAGTTTTATTTTTTAAGGAATAGGAGCCACTGTGTTGTGTTTTGAATTGAAGCAATAACTCTTGACTTTGTTATTACGTAAGAATAGTGATTACTTTAGTTGTGACATCTAGGCTCATTTTTGTACTCTTGTATACGTACATTAAATTGTATAAGCTTAAATTTGCTTAACTGCTTTGACTAGAGTGTCTTGATGAATCTAATCCTTAGTGAGTTATGTGCCATGTGTGTGTGAGGTTTGGGTGTTATTCTTTGTGTTGCATTTTCTGCCGAGAACTTTCCCAGTGTGTTTGTAAAGAGAAATAGTAGTTTTGTTTAGTCTTGGAAGTGATGTAGGCGTTTCTGTGTAACGACCTGATTGATCGTTTTGAGAATTTAAGACCTGTTCGGTGGCATAAGGTCATGAAAAGGTTCGCATTATGTATATTCACCTGCGTGCGCGGGTGGATTTAGTTGTCGGATAATCTGGAGTCGAATTGGAAGGAAAAATTTCTATTTTGAAGCTTAAGTGATGGAAGTTGACCGGAGGTTTGGCTTTGGAGTAAAAGGCCTCAGAATGAGTTTTGGGTGATGCCAACAGCTTCGTATGATGATTTTTGACTTAGGTGTGCGCGTCGAATTGGTTTTGGAGGTCCGTAGAGTAATTTGAGGCAATTCAGCGGAAGTTAGAACTTTGGTGATTTCCGGCCGGTAAGTGAAAATTTGATATCGGGCTCGGAATGGGATTCTGGAAGTGGCTATAGGTCCGTAGTGTCATTTGTGACCTGTGCGTCAAATTTCAGGTCATTCAGACTAGTTTAGATATGTTTCGACATCGGTTGTGGATTTTTGAAATCTTATAGTTCATAGGCTTGAATCCATGCACAATTGGCGATTTTGATGTTTTGTGAAGTGGTTTGAACGCTCTTCTAAGTTCGTATGGAGTTATAGGATTGGTTGGTATGTTTGGTCGAAGTTCCGGGTGCCTCGGGTGTGTTTCAGGTAGTTAGCAGATTGTTTTTGGGAATTTAGAGTTTGCTGACTTGCTAGATTTTGATGTTCTGGTGTTTTTCCGCACCTGCGGATGGGTAGCCGCAGGTGCGAGATCGAAGACGTGGAAGTTATGCCGCAGATGCGGAATTTGGGGAGCCAGACCTAAGGTACAGGTGCGAGGTTTTGGTCGCACCTGCGAGCCCGCAGGTGCATGACCTTAACGAAGGTGCGAAGATGTAGGAGTTATTGATTTCCACAGGTGCGACTGTTTGGACCGCAGGTGCGGAATGCGTAGGTGTGAGAATTTTCCGCAGGTGCGATGATGCTTGGAAGAAAAGGGGCCAGAATCGAGGATTGTTCATTTTCACCCCATTTTTTATTTTGAGCTCGGGAGAAGGCGATTCTTTGTCGGATTTTAAGAGGAATATTATGGGTAGTGATTTCTTACTCGAATTTGGTTTTATTTCATTAATCTATTGTGGTTTTCCTTATTCTATCAAAGAAATTGAGAGTAAAATTTTGGAAATAGAAGAAAAAGTTTCCCAAACGAAAATCCGAGATTTGAGTGAGATTTTGATGTCAGTTTTTGATGATTTTTGTTCGAGTGTTCTCATAATAGAGCGGGTGTTCATAAATTGTAAATTTTACCCTATTTCGAGACATGGGCCCGGGGTACTTTTTGGGTAATTTTCCTAATTTCGCGTCTTAGCTTCAAATTTATTAGTTAAACTTGTTGCTTGTAGTATTATTACACGATGTTATTGATTTGATTAGATTTGGGTCATTGGGAGTTGGATACTCGTGGCAAGAACATGATTTCAAGTTTGATTTGAGCGGTTGAGGTAAGTATCTTTCCTAAGATTGTGTGGGGGAATTTTCCCTTAGGATTTGAGTCTTTTATGTTGATTGTAGTCCATGTACACGAGGTGACGAGTGCATGCTCAGATTTGTTTGTGGAATGTTGACCCTTTACGAATCTTAGGTCCTTATATTCTCCGTGTATTAATTGTCCTTATCATGATTGAGTTTCCTAATTTCTAGTGTCATCATTATTTGCTTAAATGTGGAAGTTCTTACTTTTGGATTTACTCCTAATTGACTTGTCTGAAGATTTTATTTTCTTTACATGTTTAGAGAATTTATATATCTTAGTTCATAGTTCTAGATGCTCATAACTTAGTTACACCCCGATGTTTGGGGCTCGTTTCCGTACTTTATATTAATTAAATTTAGAGTCAATTTAGTTTATAAAAAACTCAAATATTGGATATGTTTATTAAATTCTTATCATCGATTTAGTAGTAATGTTTTGGGAAATAGGCTTGTCTTATAATACGATAGGCTCCATAACTACATGGTTATATTTGGGTCGTGAAAATATTTTAGTTGCTTATTACACTCTAATTTACTGCTCTTTAATTGAATTTGAGCTTTAATCTCTAGTGTTTTGCACTAATTGTGTGTTTTATATTTTGTAGGAGTGATTCCGATCTATGTAGATATTTGGAATGAATTCAAGTGATTTGGAGCTTTGAAGCCTGAGTAAAATCCCAAGTAATTAAGCCGGGATCGTGTTCGGGGATCAACAGATGATAGTTAAAAACAAATGAAGAATCAAGTAGGTATATTGCGACTGTCTAGTAAAATGCACATAGCTCTTGACTCAAAACTCCATTTGGGCTCTACAATATATGGTTGGAATGATAATCCAAAGTCTACAACTTCCATATTTTATGTTTTTCAAAATTCCAAATATAACAGGGTGAAAAGTGCGTGGAAAATGCGCGGTCGCGCACTGACTACGCAAATCACGCAGTCACTCGGTGAAATCCGCGGCCGCACATTATTTGGTCAAGAAAAGTGTCCTTTCTCGCATATGAGAAGTTGTACGTGTTTGGGCCCGACCGTACTTGGTATATACACATAGAAAATGCTATTTTTGGGACTTTTTTCACATATTCGACCGAAGGAGCAACGCGTGAATTCTTCTACGAGTTTTTCACTTCCTTCTTCCTATTTTCATTGTTGGTTATGACTTTTAGTATTGTAGTTTTATATACTATTATGAATAGCTAATTTGTTATCTAGGGTTTTGATGTAACCTCTTGGAGGATGAATTCTTTTTATGTTTTAATATAATTTAACCTTTGAATTTGTCTATCTGTTCAACTACGTGCTTATTTCAGTTGATTGAATGACCATCAATTAACTGTGCCTATTTATTACGTGTTGCTTGATAAAGGATACATATTTAGGTGGTTGTTAAACAACGTCACTTCTAACGTATGTGAGAATTCAATACAGTGGGTTTAAAGGTAGGTTTAGAAATAACAAAGCCTTGACATGGTCATGATGAGCGGTTAGATAAAGGCAACTAGCGTAGTTCTAGAGAATATGTCTAGTAAATTGTTGTAGTTGCTCGAGAGAGAATTACGTCAACTAAAGTGCTCACGGTCAGTAGAGAATACATAGGCGAAATTGTAGGGAACGGGAAAGAGTTCCAACATTTGGGGAAATCATAACTCTAGACCTCCTTAATTTAGTCTCCAAACCTAAGTATCTTTAGTTGTTAATTTACTACTTTAGTTTATTAGTTAATCAGTTAGATATAAGAAACTTAATATTTATAACTTCGAAATTGTTCGAGCTTGTCTTCTTAGTGATACTGGACAGTTATAGCGAAACCTTAGTTCTCTGTGGCATTCGACTCCGGACTTTTAGACCGGATTATATTTGCAGTGACTGCTTATCCTTTTTAAGACTAGAGTTGTGTGTGATCACCGACCAACTCCGGTCGGTATTTTAATTAAATTAATATTTTAAAATTTTAAAATTGAATTACTGACAGAATTCGGTCGGAAAACTTTAATTAAAACTTTTTACGGTTGGTATATATATATATATATATTTATAAAGCCGATTGCCTTGGGCGGGAAAAAATAATTTAAAATATCGGTCGTTATATTTGAACATTTTGAATTAAAAATTATTTTGGTAGATAATATGCATGTATGACGAGGGCTTGGTATAAAATAGACCAATTTCCGATTGAAATCTGTCAGTACTTTTATATCTTTGTTGTGGGACCATTATTTTTGTTGTCAGAAATATTTTCTTTGACTTTTGTGACCAATTTACTTATTTTTCGATTAATTTCGATTGGTATTTTGTGGACGAGTTTTACCCGTTTTTCTGGTAGTGGTAATCGTCGTCCTCTTCTGTGTCGGTAGCCTCATCATCTCCGCCGCAAGCAAGTTGAGTTATGTTCAGAATGAAGGTGACTTCTAAACAATATCCTTGTATATAGGAGAGACATGTGGCTCTACGGTCAAAAATTGTTTTAAACTTTACTAAAATAAAATCTAATTTACCCCAAGTATAATGTGATTACTTCATATATATTATATTCACTTCCAAATTTAATGCAAATATCGAACTCTTATTTCTTGTAGAACCACTAGAAGTAATGATTATCGCAATAAGGTATTTATCCATGATAATATTCGTAACATCTTAAAAAATATTCAAATAGTGCTTTACAATTTAATTCATTATTTCATTCAACTTGAAATAACAACAACTTAATATAAAATTATTCTAATTTAATCCCAATTTGATACAAATATAAAAGGTTTATTATTTTTGTAACCACTAAAATATATTGTAAGTTGTTATTAGTAAAATCTTATTCCTTTCTGATAAGGAAAGAATTAGTGATAAGGAAAGAATTAGAGTTTAATTAGGAATGTGTAATATTTTCCTTATTAGAGTTTAGGTCTTGGTCTCCTATTAGGTTTAGGTTTTCTCTTATTTCTCTAACTTCTTTGTCTATAAATACTTGTGGAATTAATGAGAAGAGCAAGAGTTTATCCTCCAATATCGTTCTTTGTCTTCCGCATCAAATCTTTCATGATATCAGAGCCATAGTATTTTGAAGAACTCTTCATTGTCTAATATTATTATTTGTCTTTGTTCTTTTTTGAACAGTGTGTTTTTTTCTCTTGAATTATGGCCGACGAAACACAGGCCGTTGTGAAGGAAGGTGTAGTTTAAAGGAAGAAGATATCACCATACGATATCACTTCCAGTGACAATCCTGGCNCGATATCACCATACGATATCACTTCCAATGACAATCCTGGTTTAGTTATCACCCAAGTTCAATTGAAAGGTGATAATTATGAAGAATGGGCTAGATCCGTTCGGACAGCCCCGAGGGCAAGGAAGAAATTTGGGTTCGTGGACGGAAGTATTACGATGCCCAAAGAGACATCGTTAGACTTAGAGGATTGGTGGACTATCAATTCTTTGTTGGTATCATGGATCAGAAATTCCATTGAACCAACACTACGATCTACCATATCACATATGGACGTCGCCAAAGATTTGTGGGAAAGTTTAAAAGAGCGTTTCTCGACCGGAAACGGACCGAGAATTCAAGAATTGAAAGCTGCAATGTCCGGGTGCAAGCAGAAAGGTATGTCTATCGTGAACTATTATGGAAAATTGACAACTTTATGGAACAAGCTCGGAAACTACGAGCAACATCCGACTTGCGCATGCGGAAAGTGCACGTGCAATCTTGGAGAAGTCATAGCAAAGCACAAGGAAGAAGAAAGAGTGCATCTCTTCCTTATGGGATTGGACGAAGGAACTTATGGGACTGTCCGATCACTCATCTTGGCACAAGACCCGTTGCCGAGTTTGAACAAAGTGTATCAAAAGCTCATCCAAGATGAGCGTGCCAAGGGAGGAGTCCGAGGACAGCAAGATCCTGGAGAAATAATGGCTTTCGCTGCGCAGACGAACAGGTCAGAGAATAGAGATCGAAAGTGCAAACATTGTGACCGATCCAACCACAACTCTGACCGATGCTGGTCGGTCATGAAGTGCAAACATTGTGGTCGGACAGGTCATGATCCTGATCGTTGCTATGAAATAATTGGGTATCCAGAAGGATGGAACTTCAATCAACGGAGCGATAATAAACCAAGTGGTCGGGGACGAGGACAACAGCAGCCGAAACAAAACGCTCCTCCAGGTGGTCGTGGCCGGGGAACCCCCCGAGCTAACGCGGCCCATACTGATCGTGATACGGATGGAGCGCCAATTTCTGAAAACAAAGTGACAGGAGTACCCGGGCTGACCGAGGAACAGTGGCAAATACTGGCTGGGATGTTGCAAGAGAAGTCAACGACCACTTCGTTGAATGGTAAGAAATTATGTGGGTCGTGGATTATCGACACCGGAGCTTCGAATCACATGACCGGTGACTTGAAGCGACTGGTGAATATTTGAGACATTCCACAGTGCCCTGTGGGGCTACCTAACGGAAGCAATACCATGGCCGTAAAGGAGGGATCTGCGAAACTTGATGATAACATGCTACTACAGCATGTTCTATATGTCCCCGGATTGAACTGCAATTTGTTATCTGTATCACAATTAATTGATCATTCTAAGTGTTTCGTACAGTTCACTAATAATGTATGTGTTATACAGGACCAAACCTCGGGGATACTAATTGGTGCGGGTGAACGCGAAGCCGGACTTTATTACTTTCGAACCGTTCCACGTGTTAAGGCATTGAAGGTTGACACTTACGACTTGTGGCATCAAAGATTAGGGCATCCGTCCGAGCATGTTACCAAGTCACTTCCGAATTTAGGAATAACTTCTGCTTCTAGCTTAAAGGATAAGTCATGTGATGTATGCCATAGGGCTAAACAAACAAGGAATGTCTTCCCTTTAAGTGAAAATAAAACGTCCTCTGCTTTTGATTTAATTCATTGTGACTTATGGGGCCCTTATCGAACCCAATCTACCTCTGGTGCTTCATACTTTTTAACTATTGTTGATGATTACTCTCGAGCTGTGTGGGTTTATTTGTTGGCCGATAAAAGGGAAGTGAGTCAAACCTTGAGAAATTTCTTTGCTTTGGTCTACCGACAATTTAACACATATGTCAAAATTGTTCGGAGTGATAATGGGACTGAGTTTATTTGTATGAAGAAGTACTTCTTAGAGCAAGGAATAATCTTTCAAACCTCATGCACTGCCACACCACAACAAAATGGTCGTGTGGAGAGAAAACATAGACATATTCTGAATGTTGCTCGGGCACTCCGGTTTCAAGCTCATTTACCGATTGAATTTTGGGGTGAGTGTGTATTGACAGCCTGTTATTTGATCAATCGGACACCTTCTTCCGTTCTGCAAGGAAAAACACCACATGATCGTTCGTTTGGAATATCACCCAATTACGACCACTTGCGTGTATTTGGTTCACTATGCTATGTTCGCAACCAAGGAAGAACTGGTGACAAATTTGCTTCGAGGAGTCGCAAATGTGTGTTTATGGGATATCCGTATGGTAAAAAGGCTTGCAGAGTGTATGATTTGGAAACAAGGGAATTTTTTGACTGTAGAGACGTCATCTTTTATGAAACGGAGT
The DNA here is from genome assembly GCA_005239525.1 of Nicotiana knightiana. NCBI lineage: Eukaryota > Viridiplantae > Streptophyta > Magnoliopsida > Solanales > Solanaceae > Nicotiana > Nicotiana knightiana. Next base: position 142,796 of record ML432246.1, on the reverse strand, counting down.
TTCCGTTTGCACCGGCCACCTCAATCGGGTGCTCGGAGCAACCGGAAGTTTCTGAACCTCACGACCAGGGAGGAGTGCCCGAAGGGACCGAAATACAAGTCCTTAGAAAAGGAAAATTAGATGTGGTCGAGGAAGATGTAGCTTCGGTATCAAGGGGGGGTGCCAGAGAACATGGTGCCCGAGAACAAGGTGCCCGAGAAAAGGGTTCCCGAGAATCAGGTGGCCCAGAACAAAGTGCCCGAGCACAGGGTACCCGAGAGCGAACCGACCACATGGAGTCGAGAACACTTCATCCTTCCGAAGCTACATCCATGGTGATGAGAAGCTAGGCCGTGGGAAGAGAGCAAAATGAGAAAATGTCTTACTGTGTGACTTTGTTACACACACGGTTCGAAAGTCTGAAAGTATCCGGTCTTCTCCAAGTTCATCGGCCTCCCAGCATCCCTCAGGTACTCCGTATCCCTTTGCACATTATGTGAACTTTCGTAACTTTTCTCCTCAACATCAGACCTTTCTTGCAGCTATAACCACAGGTGTCGAAACTTCGTCCTTTTCGGAAGCAATGAAAGATAAACGGTGGAAAAAGGCCATGAAACAAGAAATACAAGCTTTGGAGGACAATGGCACATGGGTAATTCAGAATCTGCCACCGGGTAAGAAAGCACTTGGGTGTCGATGGGTATATAAGATCAAATACAACTCTGATGGCTCAGTTGAAAGATTCAAGGCCCGTTTGGTGATATTTGGAAACCATCAGGTTGAGGGAATCGACTATACGGAGACATTTGCACCAGTTGCTAAGATGGTCACTGTCCGAGTTCTCTTAGCGGTTGCAGCGGCCAAAAATTGGGAGCTGCACCAAATGGACGTACACAATGCATTTCTTCACGGCGACCTTGATGAGGAAGTGTACATGAAGTTGCCCCCGGGATTCCACACTGAGGACTCTCGAAAAGTATGTCGCCTAAAGAAATCATTGTATGGACTGAAACAGGCACCACGGTGTTGGTTTGCAAAGTTGTCAACGACTTTGAAGTGCTATGGCTTTGCCCAGTCATATTCTGACTACTCGTTATTCACCCTTCGGAGAGGTAAAGTGATGTTGGTTGTACTTGTCTACGTGGACGATTTGATTGTGTCCGGCAACGATTCTAAAGATATTCGGGGNAGAAGCAATGAAAGATAAACGGTGGCAAAAGGCCATGAAACAAGAAATACAAGCTTTGGAGGACAATGGCACATGGGTAATTCAGAATCTGCCAACGGATTCAAGGCCCATTTGGTGATATTTGGAAACAAAGATCAAATACAACTCTGATGGCTCAGTTGAAAGATTCAAGGCCCGTTTGGTGATATTTGGAAACCATCAGGTTGAGGGAATCGACTATACGGAGACATTTGCACCAGTTGCTAAGATGGTCACTGTCCGAGTTCTCTTAGCGGTTGCAGCGGCCAAAAATTGGGAGCTGCACCAAATGGACGTACACAATGCATTTCTTCACGGCGACCTTGATGAGGAAGTGTACATGAAGTTGCCCCCGGGATTCCACACTGAGGACTCTCGAAAAGTATGTCGCCTAAAGAAATCATTGTATGGACTGAAACAGGCACCACGGTGTTGGTTTGCAAAGTTGTCAGCGGCTTTGAAGCGCTATGGCTTTGCCCAGTCATATTCTGACTACTCGTTATTCACCCTTCGGAGAGGTAAAGTGATGTTGGCTGTACTTGTCTACGTGGACGATTTGATTGTGTCCGGCAACGATTCTAAAGCTATTCGGGAGTTCAAAATGTACCTTGCACGGTGTTTTCATATGAAGGACCTTGGACATTTAAAGTATTTTCTAGGAGTAGAGGTTGCTCGGGGACCCAAAGGTCTGTTTCTCAATCAAAGGAAATATGCCTTGGACATTATCTCCGAAGTCGGTCTGCTAGGGGGTCGCCCGATTGGCACCCCGATGGAACAGAATCACCGGCTAGCTTTGTCACGTAGCCGTTTGTTAGATAATCCAGAGAGTTACCGACGACTAGTTGGGCGATTGATCTATTTATGTTTCACACGTCCCGATTTGTCTTACAGTGTTCATGTATTGTCACAATTTATGCAACAACCTCGGGCAGACCACTGGGATGCAGCTTTAAGAGTGGTACGGTATCTTAAGGGAAGCCCGGGTCAAGGCATTGTTCTCTCTTCGACGTCTGATCTCAAGGTATACAGATGGTGTGATTCAGATTGGGCTGGGTGTCCGTTGACTCGCCGGTCACTCACAGGATGGTTTATTTCCTTCGGAGAGTCACCAGTCTCGTGGAGAACCAAAAAGCAAAATGTTGTTTCTCGGTCATCTGCTGAAGCCGAGTATAGGTCGATGGCTATGACCATTTGTGAGTTGAAATGGCTTCGTGGTATTTTGAACAGTCTTGGCATTCAACAAGCTTCTCCCATTCGATTATCTTGTGACAGTCAATCAGCGTTGCATATTCTTCGCAATCCAGTATTCCACGAAAGAACAAAGCATATTGAGATAGACTGTCATTTTATTCGCGATGAATTTGTTGGGGGAACCATCCGCCCGGTTTTTGTCCAAACGGTTGCACAACTGGCCGATATCTTCACAAAGGCATTGGGAAAATCACAGTTTGAGCTCTTACTTGATTTGGGCATTCGTGATCTTCATGCTCCCACTTGATGGGGGGTGATAAGGAAAGAATTGGTGATAAGGAAAGAATTAGAGTTTAATTAGGAATGTGTAATATTTTCCTTATTAGAGTTTAGGTCTTGGTCTCCTATTATGTTTAGGTTTTCTCTTATTTCTCTAACTTCTTTGTCTATAAATACTTGTGGAATTAATGAGAAGAGCAAGAGTTTTTCCTCCAATATTGTTCTTTGTCTTCCGCATCAAATCTTTCATGGTATCAGAGCCATAGTCTTTTGAAGAACTCTTCATTGTTTTCTATGACGAATATCTGGTCATGAGTTGTTGATTTTATCAATAGTAAGTTGTTAATAGTAAATCTAATTCGCACCCAACTTTGAGACAAATATTAGGTTAGTTTTCATTGTATTCCTTCTCGACTTTTACTTCTTTCGTTAAAAAGAAATTCGAGAAATTTCCAACTTTGATCTTATAATTGCAGTCGGAACAGAGCAAAAAAATTCTTTAACTAATTTTGTTTCATGAAGTACCTACTATACATCCTTTATCTCCTCTTGTATTAGCTAATCCATAACAACGTCTACACAGGTTTAGTAAAAACATGAACACCTGGAATTTTTTCTCGGTTTTTTGTTTAGTGACTTAAGTTTCCGGGAACATATGAATGATTGCTAAAGGGATAGGTCAAACTACAGAACGAACATAAATTATGACATATGCATAAATAATGCTACGACGGGCAATTATTATTGTTTTCTCAAATTTTGGACCCTTTCTCTATGGCTTCTACATAGAAAATAATGCCATGACCTTCAAAAAAATAGAAAATATACCACCTTAATAGGAAGCTTATTAAAATTGGATATGTGCAGTTTCAGTTTCTCTTTTAAATATTAAGTAAGTATAGGAAATTCACCATTAATGAATACTAACTAAAAATTGCGTAGGCACCCTATTTGGTCTTCCCCATTTAATCTATACCCGCTTTTTTAAAAACTTTTAACTTGTACCCACTTTTTAAATAGCTTCAGCTCCCTTTCCCTCGCTGAGCTGATGTTCACCAGTTAAGCTGAAGTTCGCCAGTTATAAAGATAAAACTTCAGTATACGGGGCTGAAGTTCCCCAGTTACAAAGACAAAACTTCAGCTCTAGAGGTGAAGTTTCCCAGTTACAAACTTCAGCTTGAGAGCTGAAGTTCCCAAGTTATAAAGACAAATACAAATTTTGTCTTTGTAAATTGGGGAACTTCAGCCAGTATGCTGAAGTTTTTTTCTTTATAATTGGGGAACTTCAGCCCCGTATGCTGAAGTTCTCCAGTTACAAAGACAAAACTTCAGCTCTAGAGCTGAAGTTCCCCAGTGTAACTTGGGAACTTCAGCCCCATATGCTGAAGTTCTCCAGTTACAAAGACAAAAAAGTACTTCAGCCCCGTATGCTGAAGTTTTTGTTTTTATAACTGGAGAACTTCAGCCCCGTACGCTGAAGTTCCCCAGTTACAAGACAAGAACTTCAGCTGTAATTCTACTTCCGGCCCGTCTACTAGAACACTGAAGTTTTGCGTGATTGCCTTTGCTACTTCAGCCCCGCATGCTGAAGTTATGCGCAAAAGCGGGTACAAATGCAATTTTTTTACCAAGCGGGGTATAAGTTAAAACGTGGCACAAAAAGTGGGTACGGATGCAAAAAGCCCCGAATACTAAAGGCCAAATACGTAGACAAGCCCATTCAACTTGGCCCAACATTTTATTTTGGCACTCTAACTCAACCTGGTTCAATTTTGGCACTCCAACCCTATTTCTTATGTTTCACTTTAACACAAAAGCTGACTAGTCACATAGTGTGAGTTGCCTCACCCCGTAAGCGCGTAAGGCTGATTTTTTGGGCAAATATCCTTCTCCAATGGTAATAACATAATTGTTGGCCCCATATTTAATCCCCCGTCATTTGATCTTCATTATTTCCTTCCCTATTTACTTTGTCCCTTCCTCCTTTCTCAAAGTTCCAAAGTTTTCATATGCCGCTTTCATACCTGGCCATCTAAGAAAGCTTCAAATTTTTGCAATTTTATTGTTCATTTATTTAATCTTATTTCTTTGTTGTGTGTTTATTTCATTTAAGCTTGAAATTTGAAGTGAATTCATGTTTCAAATAAAATTATTTTCTCACAATGGAATGGATATTTGTTCTTGTGGATTTCAAGTTGAACTGCATGTATCATGGACAACAATTAATCCAGGCCATCACTTTTATGGGTGTAAATTTGACAAACTACGTCAACCATTTTCGGATTTTATTTTTGGTGTTCTCGTTTTCTTGTCTCTGTTTACATTGATTTATCTTCTTTTTTCTTGTGTGTTTACAGCGTGTCTGCAATTACTTTAGATGGCATGATGATGGGCTTCTAGCTCAAATGAACAAGATTATTTATGGTTTTCTAAACAAAGTAAAACAAAGAGATGCAAAGTTTTCTAGGTGGAAGAAGTTAATCGTGTTTCTTGTTGTGTTCATGTTATGGAATTGGCAAGGTTTTTTCGATTTTTATTGATGTAATTTGAGTAAATATATTCAAATTGCTGAAATTAGCGAGGCCTTTCAAGTTTCAAAAGTTCATATTAGTTGGTGACAAATCAATCTGGTCAATTGCAAAATTGCTTGTTTGTTGCTTTCAACCAACTCGACTGTGGTAAATTCCAAGGATTTTGGCCCCTAATGAACCATTTCAGTTTTGCTTGTTTGTTGATTTCATAAATTACAAAAGAATGTACTTGGCCTCGAACAATACAAACACAAAAAGCTTCAGATTGTTAAAAAGGTCTCAAACACCAAATGCCAAAGTTTTATTCATTACACAAAACCAACTCTTTCAAAATACCCATTTTAAGTTTGCATCTTTCACACATAACAAAGCTGCCAAAAGCCAAAAACATAACAACGTGTTTAAATCACATTCTTGAAATAAAACTGCAAAAAACATAACAATTCACATGGTGCGAAACGAGTTTTTGTCAAAAGGAAGACACTATATGTTGCTTCCATTTCCTTGGGCCGACACAAATGAAGATGAGGAGGTGACTCTTTGTTGAGAAGACCCTATGTATAACGACATGACCGGTTGTTTTGAGCATTTGCTTTTCTCTCAGTAGTTTGGGGGATCCAGTAGCTCTGTAAGATGTATTAGGACGTGTGTGCAAAATTTGAGGTCATTCGGACGTGGATGGATAGGTTTCGGCCTCGTTGGCAAATTTTGGAAGTTTAGAAGTTCTTAGGCTTGAATCCGATGTTGATTTGGTGTTTTGATGTTGTTAGGTTTCACCCATATTATTTTCAACAACATCACATTTAGAACATGTAGAAAATTAAGCCCTGCACCAGCATTCGTTGTTATATGCCAGTAAGTCTTCAGATATCTCCTTCTTCCTAAGCTTTGCCATGTTTGCAATTTCTTCCTTGAAATTTACTGCATATGAAGATTTAACACATTTCTAGAATTGTATTTTTCTTTCTTTTCCTCTCAAGTTTTTGGCCCAATTAGACCAAATATGTCTAACACACATTCTGTGCTCTGCATTAGGTAAGCATTCACTAATAGTTGGAATCAGGCCCTACAAAACAAGAAAATAGCAATTTTATTCGACAATAAAATGAAGAAAAGTTACACTATAAAAATAGAAACAGATTATTTAAAAGAGAATACTTGTTGCATATCTAACATAACTGATAAGCGGACACCATCCCCTACGTCCAAGTCTGAAATCAAATTTTCAATGAACCAAGTCCAAGAGTGTTTTGTCTCCTGATCAAAAATAGCCCAAACTATAGGAAACATTTGATTATTCTCATTTTTACCATCAATTACTGGTAACCCACATTTACATAACCCCTTCAAGAAGCATCCATCAAATCCAATAATTTTCCCCAACCTTCTAACTATACTCTTTTAAGAGCATCAAAACACACATAAAAATACACAAACAAATTGTTTCTAAGTTTTGTATATTTATCTATACTGATCCAACAAGAACTTCCAGGATGTGTGCTTTTAATGATATCAACATAGTCACACAACCTGGAGAATTCCAACTTTCAGTCCCCCATGAACTAGCTGAGTACCATACACTTAGCTCTATAACAAATAGTCCTTACCACATATAACCCCTCCCGATCCCTAACCCACTTCTTAATTTTCCAAGGTTTAATATTTGGTTGTATATGATCTTGTCTTTGTATTTAGGTGCAATATACTTAGAAGTGCACAACGTTTTTTGGTTTTGGTAGTGCACTGGTGAATTGGTTGGTATTTCTTCACAATAAAGTCACTAGAATCTCTGTCAGTGCTTGCATATAACTCCCATGTACATAGCCTTTTACTTTTACACTTTAGTCTTATCACGTGCTTCTCATTAGGCTTAAGTTTTAGCTGCACTTTGTACTCTATGCATAAAATTGTGCTGCTTTCCTAAAGTGCATAGCATTCTTATAGACCATACCGAGATCAAAGATATTTCTTTCACAATCTGGGTCAAACCTTAATTTTTCACTCTTCCTTCTAGCTGGTAGGTCAATACCCCTTTCAGCTAGAACGTCCAACTCATCTCTACTATCACCACTTCCAATATTTGAATTGTTGTAGTAGTCCTCATCTCCCCTGATTCTTCCAACATACTTGTCTCTTTTGTTTGGGATCTTAATGTCATCAAACCCTTTTTTTGCTCCGGCCTCTCCTAAATCAACCTTTGGTGTTGGAGTAGGATTCTTCCTTTGTTTCTTTAGCTTTTGATTGTTTTTTCTTGTCCATTCTTTCCTTAATGCTCTACACTCATCATCTAACTCACTATCATCTTTCTCAGGTATAACATCTAATTCAGATTCACTACCCTCCAGATTTGAAGGTAAAATAGTATTGTCATCTCCTAAATTAGTGTTTTCTTTCTCTCTAATCAAATATGTGTTGTTTTCTATCTGTTCAATGTGAGGTTGATTGTCTACAGCAAATTGTTGTGCATTTATATTGTCTAATCCATCTAATGTTGCCCTAGACCCCTTATTTATTGAATCGTCACCATCCTCGATCCTAGGTAAAAAAGCCAAATGGGACCCCCTCTTCCAGCAAACAAACATGGTTGATAAGCAAATTAAAAAAAAGCACCATGTTTAAGGAGATATATAATATTTAAAATCTAGTTATCATTTTCCAACAGAACAAAACCATTGGGGTTAGAGTTAAATACTTAGAATCCCCCAATATTTTAGTATCCCATATTTTTTGCTTAATAGCTCAACTCGACAAGATAAAAGTGGTATTTGTCAATAGGAGTTACCTTCATTTCTCTCTCACCAATGTATTTCAGGCCACGCGCTTTGGTAAAAGTTCCACCATGGTGGAAACGAACGAGAATATATTCCTCTACCATTTCTTAAATTTACTCTGACATGAAAAAGAAAAAAGCAGAAGGTCATGCTTAGAAGATTCTACACACACTGTTTTGAAATTAAAAACCCTAGCATTTGTATCAATTTCCCAATATACCACGACAATAAAATAGCAATGCATGGACACATCGATAGTTACCAATACAAGACCACAAAAGTAACTACTTCTAAGGCCAAAAAATCAAAATTACTCTTTAAATCAGTCTCGAATGTTGATGAATATGAAGAAATAATTGATGAATACGAAGAAATAGTTGGTGAAAGTCTCATTCTCGTCTTCAGGTGATGAAGAAAGCACCGAAAATCAACGGGTTCATCATGTGCGATTACGGATTTGGGAATGAATTTTAGTGGGACTGGGATTTGTAACGACCCAGCTGGTCGTTCCGAGAATTTTAGCCGTTTTTCCTATTTATGCTTTATCATATGTTGCTTAGTCTATTTATGTTGTTTTGGGTCGGTTGGTTCGGGTTTAGAGTGGTCGTCGTGAGAACTGAGATATTTAGTCTCTTAAATTAGCTTAATAGTTGGAAAAGTCAACTGGGAGTTGACTTATTGATAAACGACCTTGGAATGTATATTTATGGCTCAGATAGCTTCGTTAGGTGATTTGGTACTTAGGAGTGTGTTCGGAATGCGGTTTTGATGTCCGGTGTAGAATTAGGCTTGAATTGGAGAAGTTGAGTTTTTGGCGATTTCCGATCAGCAGTGAAAAGTTATCTATCATGGTTGGAATAGAATTCTGAAAGTTGAAGCATGTTCATAATGCCATTTTTGATATGTGTGCAAATTTTCAGGTCAATCGGATGTGTTTTGGATGGTTTCAACATCCTTGGTGAAATTTTGAAATTTCTAAGTTCATAGGCTTGAGTTTGATGTGATTTTTGTATTTTTGCATTGTTTTGGTGTTTCGAAGGCTCGACTAAGTTTTAATGAGGTTATGGGATGTGTTGGTATGTTTGGTTGAGGTCCCAGGGCCTCAGGTGAGTTTCAGGTGGTTTACAGGGTGATTTTTGGCTTTGGAGCATAGTTGTTCTAGTGTGTAATTTATGCAGAAGGTGTTACCCTATGCGTTTGCATAGGGGGTCTCGCGTTCGCATAGGGGAATTGGGGAGCTGAGGATTTTTCTTCTATGAGTTCGTGATCCTACAGGTGCATCGCGATGAGTTGAGTGGTCATCGCGAACACAGGTGAACGAGTGCGTTCGCGTAGAGTAAGAGGCAGCTGAGGACCGCAGGCCTATTGGCCTATGCGTTCGTGGGGCTTGGGGTGCGTTCGCGTAGGTTTGGGGTCCCTGTGCTTCGCATTCGCGGGCTTGAATCCACGTACACAAAGTGTAAATTATAGGGCTGTTGGGAATTGTTCTACGTGAACGCGGTCTTAGTGACACATTCGCGATGAAGAAAAATGAATTGGGCAGAAAGTTTTAAAGTTCAAAATGAGGGTTTAGGGCCATAACTCAAAACACCATTACAGAGCTCGGAAGAAGGAGGATTCAGAAGAGATTTTCATTAGGATTCTTGTTGTAAGTGTTCTTCAATCACTTTTTGATTAATTTCATGAATTAGTCTCGATTTGTATCTTGTTATTTGAGGAATCAAAGTGGAAATTGGGGGAAAAAGGGAGGAAAATTTGGGGATTTCTTTTGATGATTTGAATGGGAATTTGACGACCGATTTTGGTAAATTTGATATGGTTAGACTCGTGAGGGGATGAGGATTCTAGTTTTGTGATTTTTGTCGAATTCCGATACATGAGCCCGAGGTTGGGTTTTGGCAAATTCCGGGAATTATTGCTAATTTTGATAGGTTTTGATTGGAGTTCATCTCCCTAGCATATTTTGATGTTATTGATCTGAATTTTGATAGATTTGGAGCATGGGAGCCGGTTCGAGGGGTAAGAGCGCCGCGGAGTAGTTGTTGGACTGTTTTGAGGTAAGTAACGATTGTAACTCTAGGCTTGAGGGTATGAAACCCCGGTATTTTGTATTGTTTTGGTAAATGAGATGACACACATGCTAGGTGATGAGCGTGTGGGCGTGCACCGATAGGGATTCTAACTTAGTCTGCCCCGTAATGACTATTCAGCTGCCTAATTGATTTGAAATCATGAGATATCCTATATTTTAAAGACTTATACTTATTTATGGGTTGTAAGCCATGTTTGGGGCCTTGTGCTGATCTGTTTAGACCCTCGAGGGTATTCATACACTATTCTCACACTATTTTATAGAGAATCCTAAGAACTCAGTTATGTTTATTACTGATGTTATTTCACTATTTTTACACAGTTATAAAATATCGTGAGGTGTTTTGGGCTGAGTCTCGTGTTGTTGAGATGAGTTTCCCGAGTGGCTTGAGAGGGTGACTAAGTGAGGCTGAGAGCCGAGATTGTGAGGGTAGTTATGGGTCGGGCTGCACGTCGCAACAGATATTATATGGATGGGGCTGCATGCCGCAACATATGTATATTGGATCGGGTTGCACGCCGTAGCAACATAGTGCTTGGGCTGTAGGAGCCCCTCTAGAGTTTGTACACCCCCAGTGAGCACAGTCGACTATATAGATATATTGGATCGGGCTGCACGCCGCATCATACGTTATGTGGATAGGGATACACGCCACAACATACTAGGTGGACCGGGATGCACGCCGTAGCAATTGAGTGGTTATCTGATACTTTTTGTGTGAGAGTGCTTAGTGTGAGCATGAAACACTGATAGTGGAGTCACAAGGGACTGAGATACCTTGTTATGAGAGATACTATGCCTGGATGGCTGTTACATTGTGGATTTTACTGTTTTTCCCTCTCTTCTTTATACTGAGCCTTCTAATAAAAGTTGATTACTATTTTATGAAATCATGATTTATAAATGCTCGTCACTACACTCAAGTTTTTAGTTACTTTGGTTACTTACTGAGTTGGCGTGCTCATGTTACCCCCAGCACCTTTGTGTGCAGATCCAGGTACCAGACCATCTCGCTAGTTGATTTTCTGACGTGCTTGGAGTTTGTTCGTGGATCGAGGTACTTGCTTAGCATCCCTAGCTCACCTCCTTTCCTTTCCGCAGTTCATAGTTTTTTCTTTCATACTTCAGTCTCTTGTAGTAGCAAAGTCACTTTATTATACATTGTATTTATCGTCCTAGATGCTCATGACAGTTAACTCCAGTGTTCCGGGTCGGTGTTAGATTTTGATCATTTGGGTTATTATTTTCTTTTTGAATTTGTCTTAAAAAGTAAATCTTTATCGTAATATAAGGATATATTTATTATAAAGGAAAAAGATGTTGATTTCATTATGTTAGAGGGCTAGCCTAGTTACGATAGGCTCCATCACGGCCCTTGCTGATTTTGGATCGTGACAAGTTGGTATTAGAGCCCTAGGTTACTTAGGACTCAACGGTCATGAGCACGTTTAGTAGAGTCTTGTAGATCAGTACAGAGACGTCTGTACTTATCTTAGAGAGGCTACGCAACTCTTAGGAAAACATCTCATTTTCTTGAATTCTATCATACCATTATGTTGATTCTGGAAATCTAAACTTCTGTTGTTTCATTCTCTCACAGATGGTGAGGACACGCACTACTGATCAGGGTGACCAGACACCAGCTGGACCAGCGAGAGGTCGAGGTCGCGGTCGTGGCCATAGCAGAGGTAGGGGACCATCCTGCACAACAGCCAGGGCAGTACCAGTTGATTCCCCTACTATTCAGGATCAGGTTCCGGCCACAGTTATTCAACCGGGACATGCTCAGGCACCGGCAGTGCCCATTGTTATTTTGGGTCTTCAGGAGACGCTGGCTCAGATCTTGACCGTATGTACCAGCCTTGCTCAGGCGGTTTCTATATCTTTTACTGCTGCTACATCTCAGGCCGGGGGAGCCACTCAAACTCCACCTGGCCGGACACCTGAGAAGGTTGTGCAGGGCCTGTAGACATCGGGGTAGTTTCAGCCCAACCAGCTGTTCCAGTTCAGGACTTCATGGTTTCAGTTATGCCAAATGATGAGCACCTTAGGCTGGAGAGATTTAGTAGACTTCAGCCTCCGACATTCAGTGGTGCTGAGGGCGAGGATGCCCAGGGTTTTCTGGATAAGTGTCAGAGGATGCTTCGTACTTTTGGGATTCTAGAGACCAGTGGGGTCTCATTTGCCACAATTCAGTTTTCTGGTGCTTCTTTCACTTGGTGGGAGTCTTTGGAGAGGCGTAGGCTTTTTTATTCAGCACCCCTCACGTGGCAGCAGTTCTTCACTATCTTTTTGGAGAAGTATGTGCCCCAGTCCCACAGGGAGGAGCACCGCAGGTAGTTTGAGCATCTGCGTCAAGGAGAGCTATCGGTGATGCAGTATGAGATACATTTTTCTGAGTTGGCTCGTCATGCTACTGAGTTAATCCCTACTGATACGGAGAGGATCGGAGGTTCGTGGATGGTCTCACTTACTAGCTCCGTATTTTGATGACTAGGGAGAGAATATCAGGTGCTACCTTTGAGCAGGTTATTGATATAGGTCGAGATATTAAGTCTGTTCGCCGTTAAGAGCGAGAGGAGGGAGGCCAAGAGGCCTCGTGGATATCGTAGTCTCACTGGTACCCCTTCCATGGGGCAGTTTCAGCACAATAGAGGCCACCCATTTAGGTCTCCTCAGCCAGTTCGCCCAGCTTACAACGGTGTATCATCGGGGTAGGGTCACCGACGGTTCTCATCCAGGTCGCTAATCAATTAGTGCTCTCCCAGCTCAGATTTTATCTCGGGAACCATCTATTCAGGGTTCATCCATGCATGGTTTTTGGAGTGGTTATGTTGGTTCCAGGGGTTCCATTCAATCCATGTCTTCTGCACCAGAGATTTGTTATGAGTGTGGAGAGTTCGGGCATATGAGGAGGCAGTGTCCTAATCTTCTTGGAGGTCCATCTCAGCTGAGGAGCCAGGCTTCGACTTTAGCTCCAATTACTTCACCACCCACCCAGGCAGCTACAAGTGGGAGTCAGTCAGCTAGACGCCGCCCTAAAGTGGGAGGTCGAGTAGGTGGAGGTCAGTCCCATATCTATGCACTTCCAGCTAGGCCAGATGATATGGCCTTCGATGCAGTGAGCACATGTATTATATCTGTCTGTCACCGAGATGCTTTAGCCCTATTTGACCCTTGTTCTACATATTCATATGTCTCGCCTTATTTTGCACATTTCCTAGATCTGCCCCGTGGGTCATTAGTTACGTCTGTTCATGTGTCGACTCCCGTGGGTGATACTATTGTTGTAGACCGCGTGTATCGGTAATGTGCTCATCTTTCTCCGGTTCACGAATGACGCCAGGTATGGAATTTGTTTCTGTGTAGTATAGCATACCATCCATGGTAACTTGATTTCCCTTCTCGTAAGTATTTTCTTTCGTACCTGTTTCAGCAGTAATATCTTCCTTACCTATTTGGGTAGTAATTTCTTCCATGTTTGTTTGGGTTGTGTTACCTGCTTGGGAAATTCCCTTATCTCGTAATTGTTCCACCTCTATTCTCTTGTTGTAGTGTACCACATAGTTTGTATTTCTTGCGGTCTGCTGATCTCCTTTGATTTGTTGTATCCCCAATTCAGAGGGAAATTTAATTACCTGATGCAACGTGGAGGGTATCACTTTCATGTCGTGGATCCATGGCCATTCAATGATCACATTATAATCCATGTCAATATCGATGAATTGGAACCTCACACTTTTGATCACCTCCTCAGCATAAGTGCTAACCTCAATTTCTCCTTTTGTTATAACCGTAGAGTTATCAAACCCTGACATCGCTCGTTCTTTTAGGATTACTTGATTCCCCAATAGCATTTCTTCCACCACTCTTAGCAAAATGACAGTGACTGGACTACCTAGATCAATCAGTAAGGATTAATCTTCCATCACTCTTTTTACGTTAGTGTCTGCTGATATCTGCATCATTGAAAGTTATATCGTCTTCTCCACGAGCTCGTTTCCCATGTGTAATTGTGAACATCGTGATTGTTTTAAAAATCACTCAGTTTACTTTTTTTTTGTTAACGATTCGTTTTGGAGAAGAAGTCTTTGGGGGCTCCTGCATGTTCGTCATATATGCCTGTTTACCTTTATCACTAAACAATTCTGTTAAATAGTCCTGTTTTAACAAATTTTCTACTTCACCTTGCAAAAATCTGCAATTTGCAGTTTTGTGCCCATGATCGTTGTGAAATTCACACCAGTGATCTGAGTTTCTTCTACTTGGATTTGGCCGCATCTCTTTGGTCCACTTAACCTTGTCTCCCATGTTCCTCAATATTGAGACAAGTTCAGTAGCACTTACATTAAAGGTATGACCCCCAATTTGAGTACTATCTCTTGGTCGTTCATCTCGATCTTTTCTGGATCTAGACAAGGATGAGACTATGTCTCTTCCTTGTGGTCTATAGTCCGACCTAGTGTTTTCGAACTTGGGGCGGATATCGCGTCCCGAGGGTCCTAAGTAAGGATCGTACCTGTTTTTACCTGATATTCTATGTTATTCAGAATGTCTGGATCTGAAATGATCTCCATCTCTCGAACGAGCAATGGTATCTTCTTCTATTCTGAGATTAGTACTGTACCTATTATATACATAATTCCATGTTGTATCGGGGAATTCTCTTAGACTTTCCTTAAGTCGCCTCGTGGCTTCTGAGCTTTCATCGTTCAAGTTCCATGCAAATGCCATGGCTGCCTAATTATCAGGCACCCTGGGTAACTACATTCTTTCTCGTTAAAACATGTCTACAAACTCACGGAGTAGTTCCGTGTCTCCTTGTTTTATTTTGAATATGTCTTCCATTATCTTCTTAACTTTTTGTGCACCAGAATGTGCTTTTATAAGCGAATCTGCAAGCTCAGCAAAAGAGTCAATAGAATTTTCAGGAAGAAGAGAATACCAGGTTAGGGCTCATTTGGTAAGTGTTTCCCCAAATTTTTTGACAAGGACTGATTCAATCTCTTGTTTCGTTAAGACTTTTACTCCAGTAGTGAAAGAAGTCACATGGTCGCGCGGGTCAGTTGTTCCATCATATTTGGGAACGTCAGCCATTTTAAACTTCTTGGGTATAGGCAAGGGTGCCGCATTTGGCTTCCAAGGTTGTTGAGAATATCAATCATCATCGATGCCTTTGATGATATGTGGTACTCCAGGAATTTGCTCGGTGCGATCATTCTGCTCCTTCATCTGTTTCTGCATGGTTAGCAGTAATGTAATTCTGAGTTATTAGATATACCTGGTCTCGTTTCGAGAGATTCGTTAGGAGTATCTCCTCTTCCTGAGTTTGCCAACCCAGATTGAGGATTTTTCATGGTGATGGTGTTATTGGGGGGTGGCGTCGGCGGTGTAGTTAACGCTGCCGGTAATCCTCTCGCAAATTATTGCAAAGCTTGGCTCACATACTCTGCAATCATTTTCTTTACACGATCTTGTTCCACAGTTTGATCATTATCACCATTGTTGTTATTGGATCTTTCTAGGGTTTGTTCCCTCGAACCAGGTGGGATTCCTGAAGGTGATGGAACCGGGGTTCCACTCCTTTGCTGGTTGATGTCGTTGGGGTTTGACATAATTCAGAGGATATCACTTGATAAGTAAACAAAGATTATCAGACCCCGACAGCGGAATCAATTTTTTTAACTAAAGAATTAGACCCTTTGATTAAAACTTATTTTTAAGATGAATACAGGTTACTGGTAATCAAGATAATTGAGAAAAATGAATAATAGACAATATTGTAGAAAGATATAGTTGATTATATTCGAGAATCATATGCCTTTACAAGCTGTATTCCCCTTCCTTATATAGGAGATTCTTACAATGTACGACTCTCGCTATGGTTACTCATTATTGACTAATTATGACATTAATGAGGCGTTACAAAGGATAACGGTAATTGGTGTTCAATTACATAACGTTCGTGTAATCAATTGTGGGTCCTTGAATCTGCTCGTAGCTTTGTCTAGATTCATTTTGACTGTGCCTCTCTCCCATTTTGATCAAGTTGAGTTTCCCGTGGCTAATAAGTTCGTGGTTTACTGAACCGTGCCTCTTTGTACAGCATCTCTTCAAGGATTCACGTCCAGCTGTCGTATTTTCCTGTGTCCACGTAACTAACTGAGTTGTCAAAAGCTGGCTTACGTGTTAAACTCTTTTTTACCAATACAACTATATGGTTAATAATTTCACATAACAAGGAATTATATTTTGCGTCTCACATGCTAAGTCATACTTGTGTGAGACTCTTCATAGTTGGATATTTGGACTAGTGGGGCCCACTTCTACCACTATTCTCCTCTTTTCTATTCGTCTTATCCTCACACCTAAACAACCTACTCTAAACTTTTGTTTCTTTTCTCTTTCTTCTAGACCAGTCAGTTTTCTTTCACCCTCCATATCTTTTCCCATTTTTTTGTTTCTTCCCGCAGTCTTCTACGAACGTGATAAAAGAACTTCACGAAACTAATCTAGCAGCATATAAAGTGGTTTAATCAGATTAGTTTACAAAAATATGTATATCCTTAAGATTCATCATTATATGAAAAATAAAAATGAAAATAAAGAAATAAAATCTGAAGATTTAGTTTAAGGATACCAGAAAGAGCCCGATTCTAATTCTTAGCAGGTTTCATATACATAGATTTTTTATCAAATACCTTCATCGCTCTGACTGGTTCATTGTGGATATTTCAAGCAATAAAAAAGAACCCTAAAAAACGTCATCTATATAATTACAAAGATAGCATCTACATTGTATATAGTTAAAATCGGGATTAAACGAGACCAGGGGGATGAATCGAACATCGGCCCGTAATAGATCAGACCGAGGCATGAGGAGAAGCTACCGGGTTTGGGATTCGAAGTACCTATCGAGATCGATACCGGTAAGGATCGAGACCAAACAGGATAGACATCGAGCAAGACCGAAGATAGCATAATAAAGATAGGAGAGATATCCATGACTGGTCGAAAGTCATGGCAAAAATCTCATAGTGGATCAAATCCAGAACGGTTATTTAGCTAATCATGAGATTTCTTACTGTAATCAGAATTGTTCCATGAGTAGAATTCCTCTAGTGTATAAAGAGGGGTTTTTATTATTTCTAAGAGACATTATTCTCACATATCAAAGAAATATAACATTCTATCTCGCTCACACTCTCTTGTTCATCAGTTTGCTTTATATTTCATTATTTTAGTATCAGTAAGTTCGAAGGTACACTAGCTCGAGGGCTGAAGTGCATTTCGACACTAGCTTGCTTTACTTTATTGCTAAATTTATATTATTAATCGCCTCATTTATCAATTAATATTAGTTAAAACCATGTATCCTTAAAACTACATTATAAGTTTAATTGTTATCCGATTTTAAGGGTAAGCAGTTCGGCGTCCACCGTGGGGCTAAGGATAATAGTGAGTGCCTGGTATTAATTCTCATAACACACACTACTTTACGCTTGTTCTCGTAAGTTTTTTTGATTTCAGGATTAGCATGTCGAACTCGCAACCAGTACCCACACACGCCGACAACGGCCTCAGTTTTCACGTAAAAAATGACAATATAGCCGCCTCATGGATTGAAGTGCCTCGGGATGGCCTCGAGGGAGTACAATTTACGAATCTCGTCGACGTCAGTTCACATGTCGCTCTCATTGCAAATCCAGTTGTCGATCCCAAAACTAGCGTACGCAGGTTCGATCGTGTGGTCGAGGTACGCAGGGCGGAGAAGACAATGGAGTTAGCCTTTAACTAACATTTTAAATGTTACAGTCTCAAGAAGCTGCTATAGGGAAACTACAAAATCAAAACCATGCACTGAGTGGGGTCGAACCCGACCCCTCACTAGAAGTTGTTCAAAGGGCCGAACATGTACCGGAGAGGTCGAACACCAATGAATTGGGGACTGAACCCATCATTATGAAAATGCTCGAGGATCTCACTAAGCGAATCGAACCTAAGGAAAAAAGATCGAGGTGAATGATAAAAAGGTAGAAACATATAACTCCCGAGTTGATCAAATATCGGGGGCACCACCAATTCTAAAGGGATTGGATTCGAAAAAGTTCGTGCAGAAACCTTTCCCTCCAAGTGCGGCTCCAAAGACCATCCCGAAAAAATCCCGTATTCCAAAAATCCCCAAGTATAATGGGACACCGACCACACTGAGCACTTATCCATGCGCAATAAAGGGAAATGTCTTAGAAGATGACGACATTGAGTTCGTTCTGCTAAAGAAGTTTGAAGAAACTTTATCGAATTAGGCGATGATATGGTACCACAATTTTCCGCCCAATTTCATCGATTTCTTCTCCATGCGTGCAGATTCCTTCGTTAAAGCACACGCCGGGGCAATAAAGGTTGTGACTAGGAAGTCAGACCTCTTCAAAATAAAACAAAAGGACACTGAAACGTTAAGGGAATTTTTATCTCGGTTCAAAATGGAACACATGGACCTACCCCCGGTCGTAGATAATTTGGCCGTCCAAGTCTTTACTCAAGGTTTGAATGTACAAAGTTCAATAGCATCACGACAGCTGAAGTAAAATTTAAATTAGTATCTAGCTGTGACCTGGCTTGATGTACATAGCCAGTAGCAGCCAAAAATCAAGGTCGAGAATGATCATTTGGGACCCCTTCCGTGTAAAGACCCGTAAAATTTATTGTTTAATATAATACCCGAATAAGTTCCCAAGTTGTATAACTATAGAAACTCTTAAAACAGACATATTTTCCATAAAAAGTACATCGGAATTTAAAAGATAAATTTTTCAGAAATTGGGCATTATGCGACGCACTATGCGATAGCATAACGTGTATGCGGACCGCATGCATGGGCAGAATCACTGCCCAATTTGAGGTCAACTATGCGGTCCAAAATGCGATCGCATGTTGGTTCTGTGAATCGCATAGTTATCACATTCTAGCCCATTGATTTTGGTAAGGGAGGTTATGCGACGCACTATGTGATTCCATAACATGTATGCGGACAACATAGGGGTCGCATACCTGCACATTGTGTTTTAAATTTTGGCCCATCTTGAGGGCCATTCTGCGGACCGCATGTCAGGAACGCGATCGCATTCCTGACTGCATTCCGATGTCAGGCTCCTATTTTTCTAATTTAAAAACCCGACCCCCAGTTCATTTAAACACCCATCCCCTTCATTTTGAACTGATTTATTAGAAAAAATAGAGAGAAGGGATAGAGGGTTCTTGAGAGGGAAAGTTCTGCTTCATGAAAAATTGATTCTTCAAAGTCGCTCAAGCCCGAAATCTATCGAGTTAATGTTATCTTCTTCACTCAAAGATGTAAGTATTCACCCTATTTTCCCAAAGTTCATAGATTTTAATAAAGAATAAAACACATAGGATGGTTCTTGAAAATGGAGGTCGAACCTATGTATGCATGTGGGTAAAACTTCTTAATCTAGTAAAAAGGGAAGATGTTTGGGGTAAATTTCATAAAGAAGGGGTGGTAATCTAATGAGGTCACCTAGTGTTCGATAAAATGCTTAAAAGAGTTCGAATGGTATGCATGATTTCCAATTATGAGTTGAATATGTTTAATTGTGAAGTAGATTGACGGTATTAGTCGGTTCAATGATTTGTGAGTAAAAGTTAAAACGGAATTTCGACCCCGGGTATGCATGGCTAACTTTAATCTTCGTAAAGTCACCTTATTGGTGTCGGAACAATCGCTACGTGTTAATTGTTTGAGTATGTGTAAATTGGGTATTCAAAATATGCTGAGGCATGATGCCCTACTCTCTGACTGTTTATATGAAATTGATGTATTTTGCTATTCAGAATTGTGAAAAGGTGATTTACTTGTGAATGTTTTACCATGTTTTAGGATGGTTATGTACCCTAATATGCTGGTATGAAAGATTGGTAACAAACCCAAGTATGTGAATATGACTAAGTGCTAAGAGCTGTGAAATGGTATGATAAACAGGAATTGTGGTTGATTTAATCGTACTACACTGATTGTGGCAATGTCTTTTTTAACTCGTTGTTTTGGGCAAGATCTGTTGTGACTTGAACTCGTATGGGTGGTTGGTTGTACTGACATTGTGTCCTTATGATGAAATTCTCTGTGATAGAATTGTGAATTGAAAATAATGATATGAAATGTGATTGTCTAGAAGGATCGGGTTCCGCGCCACAACACGAAGAAATAACGGTGTTTGAGGTAATAAGGGTGGCCGAGGTAATAAGGATGGAATGTGACAACGCTGAAATGAATAATCTATGAAATTCTTGAATATGGTGTTTTTGGAAAGGAAAAAGGGGAATTTGTGGAACTTGTGATTTTGATTGTTTCTGTTTCAGTGCAATGCTTGCTGATTCTATTACAGTCTATTATATATGCAATGTTGATCTTACTTAGAGTAAATTTTGTTCATACATACTAGTACTATTCAACAGTACTAACGTCCCTTTTGACGGGGACGCTACATTTTCTTATATGAATGTAGGTGGTTCTACAAAAGGTAATTCAGTCTACCGTCAATAGTGCCTCCTCTCCACTCCGCGTATGGATTGGTGAGCCCCACTTCATCTGGGGGCCATGTGTGGTTCATGTCACCTTCTTTTGGGTATATTTTGTATTGTAAGGTATAGCTGGAGCCTTAATTCCGGCAAGTATTGTATAAAATCCTATCACTCGTAGAGGCTCCATAGACATAACGTGGGTATTGTACATATGTATTTTGGGTAGTGACAATCATTGTCCGCATGGTAGAAGTATGTATGTTGTATGTTTCTTCCATGTATTTAGTATCATACGTTGTGAGTGATATGAGGTAGGAATGAATTTGACTTGGAGTTTTATGTTAAGTCTAAAATTGCTAATTCACATGAGAAGGTATATTGAAATCACGGGGTAATGCGTGGGATAGGTGAGGCAAGTTCAGGTCCGCTTGACTGGGGTCACCCGGTTGAGTGCCGGTCGTGTCCCTCGATTTTGGGGCGTGACAAATTTGGTATCAGAGCCTAAGGTTCTTAAAGTGTCATAACATGTCTCGGAGCAGTTCTAGTAGAGCCCTTCTTATCGGTGTGTTGTCGACCACATCTATAATTAGGGGGCTACATGGACATTTAGGAAACACCTTTTTCATTGTTATTCTATATCGTGCGGTGACGTGGAAAGTGAAAATACCCTTATCTAACTCGTGCATTGTTCTGAAATTTTCAATAATAGCACTAAAGAAGAGAGCTCCATTCTGCCTAGAGGACAATGCCACCCCAAGTGTGGCTGTGAATTCTGTACCCGATGGTGCGGGTGAGAGTGAATCCCCGACCTTGAATCCACCTGGCCTTTCTATTCAAGACTAGAGTGTTACTATTCCTGCTGCGGCGAAGTGTGCTGCAACCCCTTCTGCTGATATTATTGATCCTTGTTCAGTTCTAACTTCCGATCCTGGTACTTCCGATGGGGACCTCATGGGAGCTATTCATATGTTGACTCATTTCGTGGCCGCTCAGGCCCGAAGATCTCATGCTGCCCCTGCGTCCTTTAGCGGACATGGAGATTCCGCCGGTTCTAGAGTCAACCAGTTTCTGCGGTTGGCCCCTCCAGAGTTCTCAGGTAATGATCCGAAGGTTGATTCACAGGATTTTCTAGATGAGACGTACAAGACGCTTCGGGTTATGAAGGCTACAGATACAGAAGGGGGTTCAGTTAGCATCTTATAGGTTGAGGGGAGCAACATATTCATGGTTAGAAATATGGGAGGATTCCCCTGGGGAGGGAAGTCCTCCGGCGAGATGGGACAAGTTCGTTGATGCTTTTATGGATCACTTCTTGCCTGCCGAAACTATGGCAGCCCATGCTATGGAGTTTGAGGTCCTCAAGACGAGTAATATGAGTGTGTGGGAGTACCACATGGAGTTCGTGATGTTGTCCAAGTACGCTCCTCAGTTAGTATCGAGTATGGATGCAAGAGTTCGACCGTTTGTTCAGGGCCTCAGTCCCTTGGTTGTGAATGAAGCCTCTATAGTTGCTTTGCACTCAGACATAAATTATGTTAAGATAGTGGGATTCGCTCAGGCCACGAAGGCTACAAGATTGAAGGTAAGGTCGGAGAGGGTGAGTAGTAGTAGGGCCCGGTCAGCGGGCCACTCGGGGAGTTCAGTTAGACTAGGGCCATCAGGGCCATCCTAGTCTTATGCTCAGTCCTCATCCAATGCTCCGCCATCAGTGCACCGTTATCAACAGAGCAGTCACTGGGGACCAGGATCAGACAGTAGGAGACCCCATCTGTCTGGTCATCGAAGAGGGAGGTTCCAGCAGCAGCGGAGGGCTCCATGCCCTAAGTGTGGGAGGTTCCATACAGAGCCTTGTTACCTGGATATCCCGTTATGCTATCGGTGTAGGGTGAGAGGTCATATTCAGCGGGATTATCGTGCGCCCAGTCAGGGCATGGGTAGTGGTTTTTCTCAGCCATTCGGTTCTTCTGTCGTCACATCTTCAGTGCGTCCTCCATCTCTAGTAGGGCGTGGTGCAGTTAGGGGTGGAGTACGAGGTAGAGGTGGACCCAGTCGCTTCTATGCTTTGAATGATCGCCAAAGTGCGGAGGCTTCTCCAGATGTTGTTACAGGTATTCTGACTATTCAAGAACTTGATGTTTATGCTCTATTGATCCGGGGCCCTCTTTGTCATATGTTACCGCATTTATTGCTTCAAGTTTTGGGATAGAACCAACACATCTTCATGAGTCGTTCTCTATGTCGACTCCGGTTGGTGATTCTATTACAGTCGCACGATTCTATAGGAATTGTGTTGTCACAGTGTGTAGTCGAGATACCACGGCCGATCTTATCGAGCTTAGGATGGTAGATATTTATGTTATCACGGGAATAGATTGGCTTTACTCGTGCTTTAATAAACTCGACTGCCGAACCAGAATTATGATGGTAGCGTTTCCTAATGAGTCAGTTATTTAGTGGAAAGGGAATGATGTGGTGCCAAAGGGTAGGTTTATTTCCTACCTTAAGGCCTCGAAGATGATTAAAAAGGGGTGTGTTTATCATTTGGTTCAGGTTGCGGACACCACTTCAGAAGTGTCTGCCCCCGAGTCCGTCCTAGTCGTGAGTGAGTTTCTTCAAGTATATCCGGACGAGCTTCTAGGGATTCCGCCCGATAGAGAGATCGATTTCGGGATTGATGTATTTCCAGTTACGTAGCCAATATCTATTCCACCGTATAGAATGGCGCCAACAGTGTTGAGAGAGTTAAAGGAGCAGTTGAAAGACTTACTAGAGAAGGGGTTCATTCGGCCTAGTGTGTCACCGTGGGGCGCTCCAGTTCTCTTCGTCAGGAAGAAAGATGGGTCGCTTCGGATGTGTATTGATTATCTGTAGCACAACAAAGTCACTATCAAAAACAAGTATCCATCGCCTTAGATAGATGATTTGTTCGACCAATTACAAGGTGCAAGGTTTTTCTCAAAAATTGATTTACGGTCTGGGTATGCCCAGTTGAAGATCAGAGAGTAGGATATTCCTAAGACCGCCTGCAGAACTCACTATGGTCATTTTGAATTTTTGGTAATGTCCTTTTGACTGACCAATGCTCCAGCGGCTTTCATGGATCTTATGAATCGGGTTTTCAAACCGTTTCTTGAGTCCTTCGTGATTGTTTTTATTGATGACATCCCTGTCTACTTCGGGAGTTGGGAGGATCATGCTAGTCACCTCAGGGAAGTTCTGCAGACTCTTCATCAACACCAATTGTATGCCATGTTTTCAAAATGTGACTTTTGGTTGGAGTCAGTCGCATTTTTGCGTCATATTGTTTCTAGATAAAGGAATAAGGTTGATCCCCAGTAGATCACAGCAGTGAGGGTCTCTCCTAGACCAACGACCCCGACATAGATTCAAAGTTTCTTGGGTCTAGCAGGGTATTATCGAAGGTTTGTGGAGGGATTCTCTACCCTCGCCCCCCCCCTCCATTGACTAAATTAATGCAGAAAGTAATTAAGTTCCAATGGTCCGACGCTTGTGAGAAGATATTTCAGGAATTGAAATCAAGATTGACTTCGGCACCGGTGTTGACTTCGCCACAAGGCACGGAGGGATTTGTGGTTTATTGCGATGCTTCAAGGGTTGGTTTGGTATGTGTGTTAATAAAACATGGAAAGTTTATAGCGTATGCTTCCAGGCAACTCAAGAATCGCGAGAAGAATTATTCGACGCATGATTTAGAGCTCGCGGCAGTTTTATTTGCATTAAAAATCTGGCAGCATTATTTGTATGGGGTCCATGTGGATGTGTTCTTAGAGCACAACAGTCTCCACTAATTGTTCAAGCAGAAGGCGTTGAATTTAAGGAAGCGACGATGGTTATAATTGCTTAAGGATTATGATATGAACATTTTTTACCATCCAGTGAAGGCGAATGTGCTGGCCGACGCTCTCCATCGGAAGTCTATGGGTAATTTGGCTCATTTCAACGTGGATCAGAGGCCTTTAGATCGGGAGATTTATCAATTGGCTAGTATGGGGGTCTGTCTCTCGACCTCAGATGAGGGAAATCATGGTGCATAATGGAGCAGAATCATCACTTGTAGTGGATGTCATGGAAAAGCAGTGTATGGATCCAGCATTGGCGCAGTTGAAGGAGGCAGTTTTGAATAACAAGATTTCGGAATTTTCACTTGGTAGTGATGATGGTATTTTACGGTGCCAGGGAAGGCTATGTGGTCCAGATGTGGATAATCTTCAGGAGAGGGTAATGGCGGAGGCTCACAATTCCAGGTATTCCGCGCACCCAGGTTCTACGAAAATGTATCACGATCTCCAGGAAGTTTATTGGTAGAGCGCTATGAAGAGAGGTGTGGCAGACTTTGTATCTAAATGTTCGAATTGTCAACAGGTGAAGGTCGAGCATCAGAGTCCCGATGGGTTAACTCTGCTTATGGAAATTCCAATATGGAAATGGGAAATATTCAACATGGATTTAGTGGTAGGGTTACCTCGCACTCAGCGCAAGTTCGGCTCAATTTGGGTGATAGTGGATCGACTCACGAAATCAGCTCACTTCTTGTCAGTCAAGTCCACCGATACTACAGAATAGTACGCTCAGTTTTATATCAAGGAAATAATCAGGCTTCATGGTACTCCAGTTTCTATTATCTCAAATCGAGGAGCCAAGTTCACGGCTAATTTTTGGAGGAAATTTCAACAAGGTTTGGGTACTCAGGTTAATCTCAGCACGGCTTTCCATCCGCAAACTGATGGTCAGGCAGAGTGGACTATTTATATGCTTGAAGATATGTTACGGGCTTGTGTCTTGGTCTTCAAGGGTAGTTGGGATGATCATTTACCGCTTATCGAATTTGCTTACAATAACAACTTTCACGCTAGTATTCGGATGGCCCCATTTGAGGCATTGTATGGAAGAGGGTGTAGATCTCCGATTGGGTGGTTCGAGGTTGGTGAAGAAGAATTTTTAGGGAAGATCTTGTGCATCGGGCTTTGGAAAAAGTTAGAGTCATTCAGGAGAGGATGAAAACTGCTCAGAGCCGTAAAAAAATTCTATGCGGACGTTCGTCGAAGAGAATTGGAATTCCAAGTAGATGATTGGGTATTCTTGAAGGAATCTCCCATGAAGGGAGTGATGCGGTTTGTGGAAGAAAGGGAAGTTGAGCCCAAGGTACGTCCGGCCATATCGGATTTCTCAAAGGATAGGATAAGTGGCTTATAGGTTTGAATTACCCCCAGAATTTTCATTAGTGCACTCGGTGTTCCATGTTTCTATGTTGAAGAAAGGGGTTGGAGATCCATCCTCCATCGTGCCAGTTGAGCCCATTGAGGTGAATGAAGAACTATCGTACGAGGAGGTCCCGATTGCTATTCTTGATATGCAGGTCCGAAGATTGAGAAACAAAGAAATTTCTTCAGTTAAAGTGTTATAGCGAAGTCAGCGAGTCGAGGAATCCACGTGGGAAGCAGAAAAAGAAATGAAAGAAAAATATCCTCAATTGTTTGAATAAGTCTAGTAGTGAATCTTGAGAATTGTCATTTCTATGCAATTGTAAGATATGTTCAATATTGTGTAAAAGAACTCTATCTTGTCACCCCTAATTTCCTTATTGTTGTAACTTCCCAATGTGTGCTAAAATTGAACATGTTGTTACTATTTGGGTAGTGTGCAACCCTTGAAGTAAATGAAAGTTTTGTGGAACATATGTGTTAGGCAAGTGATTAATAGTAGTGTAGATTGATAATGATTAATTGAAATGAATATGGTGTATTGAGGTGATTTTGTTGTGTGGGACTCATTAAAATGACCAAGTTATGTGCAAGAATGTGAACCATGTGCAAATTTGTGGTATAAGAAGAAAGAACTATGTGTAGTTGTTAGAGTGATTGAATATATACAATTTGTTGAGGTAACAACGTTGCGTGCAAGTTATCGAATAACTAAACACTGTGTAATGATGCTTGGAAATGTGTTTCGGGGGCTCTCTGACAGGTAGATAGGCTAACTACAAAGGAAACTCTAGCGAAATTTTCTGTAAAAATTGGAGTTAGTGAAAATCTGGAAGTTTGCATAACATGCTTTCAAAACCAAATGATTTCCAAAATCCTCATTCGAGGACGAATGATTTTAAGGGAGGGAGGATGTAAAGACCCATAAAATTTATTGTTTAAGATAATACCCGAATATGTCCCTATGTTGTTATAACTGTAGAAATTCTTAAAACGGACATACTTTCAGTAAAAAGTACCCCGGAATTTGAAAGATGAAATCCAGAAATTGGGCGTTATAGGACGCACTATGCGATTTCATAACGTGTATGCAGACCGCATAATGGTCGCATACATGGGCAGAATCACTACATAATTTGAGGACAACTATGCAGTCCAAAATGCGATCGCATGTTGGTTCTACAGACCACGTAGTTTTCGCATTCTTGCCCATTAATTTTTGTGAGGGAGGTTATGCGACGCACTATGCGATCGCATAATGAGTATGCGGACCGGATAGTGGTCGCATACCTGCACAGTGTGTTTTAAATTTTGGCCCATCTTGAGGGTCATTCTGCGGTCCATTCTACGGATCGCATGTCAGGAATGCGATCGTATTCCTGACCGCATTCCGATGTCAGGCTCCTATTTTTCTAATTTTAAAACCCGACCCCCAGTTCATTAAAACACCCTTCTCCTTCATTTTAAACTGATTTCTGAGCATAAATAGAGAGAATGGAGAGAGGGTTCTCTAGAGGGAAAGTTCTTCTTCACTCAAAGAGGTAATTCTTCACCCCATTTTCCTCAAGTTCTAAGATTTTAATTAAGAATAAAACACATAGGATGGTTCTTGAAAATGGAGGACGAACCCATGTATGCATGTGAGTAAAACATCTTAATCCAGTAAAAAGGGAAGAGGGTTAGGGTAAATTTCACAAAGAAGGGGTGGTAATATAATGAGGTCACCTAGCGTTCAATAAAATGCTTAAAAGAGTTCGAATTATATGCATGATTTCCAATTATGAGTAGAATATATTTAATTGTGAACTAGATTGATGGTAGTAGTCGGTTCAGTGATATGTGAGTAAAAGTTAAAAAGGAATTTCGACCCCAGGTATGTATGGCTCACTTTAGTCTTCGTAAAGTCACCTTGTTGGTGCCGGAACAGTCGCTACGTTTTAATTGTCTGAGTATGTGTGAATGTGGTGTTCTAAATATGTTGAGGTATGATGCCCTACTCTCTGACTGTCTAGCTGAAATTCATGTATTTTGCTATTCGGAATTGTGAAAAGGTGATTTACTTGTGAATGTTTTACCATGTCTATGGTTGGTTAAGTACCCTAATATGCCGGTATGAAAGATTGGTAACAAACCCAAGTATGTGAATATGACTAAGTGCTAAGAGCTGTGAAATGATATGATAAACAAGAATTGTGGTTGATTTAATCGTACTACACTAATTGTGGCAATGTCTTATTTGACTCAGTGTTTTGGGAAAGATGTGTTGTGACTTGAAATCATATGGGTGGTTGGTTGTACTGATATTGTGTCCTTTTGATTAAATTCTCAGTGATTGAATTGTGAATTGAAAATGTTGATATGAAATGTGATTGTCTGGTGGGATCGAGCTGCGCGCCGCAACACGAAGAAATAAGGGTGGCCGAGGTAATAAGTTGGCCGAGGTAATAAGGATGGAATGTGACCACGTTGAAATGAAGAATCTATGAAATTTTGAATATGGTATGGATGGAAAGGAAATAGGGGAATCTGTGGAACTTGTGATTTCTATTGTTTCTATTTCTGTGCACTGCTGATCTTACTTATAGTAAAGTTTGTTCATACATAATAGTACTATTCCACAGTACTAACGTCCCTTTTCCGGGGGCGCTACATTTCTTATATGAATGTAGGTGGTTCTATAGCAGGTAATTCAGTCCACCATCACTAGTGCCTCCTTTTTACTCCGTAGTTGAATTGGTGAAGCCCACTTCCTCTCGGGGCCATGTGTGGTTCATGTCACCTTCTTTTGGGTCTATTTTGTATTGTAAGGTATAGCCCTTGTTTTCGACAAGTATTGTATAAAATCCTATCACTCGTAGAGGCTCCATAGACATAACGTGGGTATTGTACATATGTATTTTGGGTAGTGACAATCCTTGTCCACGTGGTAGAAGTATGTATGTTGTATGGATCTTTCAAGTATTTAGTATCATATGTTGTTAATGATAAGAGGTAGAAATGAATTTAACTTGGAGTTTTATGTTAAGGGTGAAATTTCTAATTGACATGAATATGGTATATTTAAATCACGGGGTAATGCGTGGGATAGGTGAGGCAAATCCAGGTCCGCTTGTCTGGGGCCACCCGGTTGAGTGTCGGTCATGTCCCTCGATTTTGGGGCGTGACATTCAGGTTCCGTTTATCCAAACAGGCTTGTCGGAAGAATTCAAAAGGGCATCAACATAGAACGCCGATATAAAAGATATCGTTATCAACCATAGATCACAGATCATAGAAACATCGGTATAGGACGTAACCCCCTTCAAAGTGATCGAAGGAATGATGAAGGAAAAAGGTCCCGAGGGATCACGAGTAAAAGTGGATTCGATAAACATGCCAAGCCAACAGAAACACAACGACTATCAGAATGAAACTTTAGCATCGACACATCAGATATTGTTTCAGCCATTAGGTGGATCACGGATACTAGATGATCTAGACCCCAACAGACCGATCCGGCTCATATGAATCCCAATTAAATAGTAAAATACCATGGTACTCATGGTTATACAACTGAGGATTGCAGACAATTGAGGGAGGAGGTAGCCCGTCTGTTCAACGAGGGCCATCTTATTGAATTATTTAGCGACTGAGCTTAAAACCACTTTAGAGAAAGGGACGCAAACAAGAAGAACAAACAGGAAGAACCACAACATTTGATTCACATGATTGTTGGTGGGATTAACATTCCCCAATGACTGGTGTTTAAGTGTACTAACATGTCGATCACCAGGGAAAAAGGAACTCGAGACTACGTACCAGAAGGGACTTTGTCTTTCAATGATGAGGAAGCAGAGGGGATTTCACAACCCCACAACGATGCATTGGTAATCTTTATCCTTATGAATAAAATTAAGGTTAAACGTGTTTTTGCTGATCCAGGAAGCTCGACCAATATTATTCGATCGAGGGTAGTGGAGTAGCTCGACCCGCAGGATTAGATTATGCCCGCAACTCGGGTTCTTAATGGTTTTAACATGGTGAGTGAAAATACTAAGGGAGAAATCATCTCTCTAGAAAACGTAGCTGGGACCGTTGAAGAGACAAAGTTCCATGTGATCGAGGGCGATATGAGATACAACTCCCTACTCGGAAGACCCTAGATTAATAACATGGGGGCGTTCCTTTCAACCCTTCACCAAGTTCTGAAGTTCCCTACACAAGAGGAAGTAAAAATGGTGTATGGGGAACAACATGCTGCCAAACAGATGTTTGCGGTCGATGAAGTAATACCGGTATCAGCACTCTCATCAACAAAAGGATCGGAGTCCAAAGGAAAGCAGAAAGCTAAATAGCAACCACAAGCACCAGCCTCTACGTATCCTGAGAAACAGGGAATGAACGAGGATGATGACTACTGGATCCCTCAATTTTTCATAATTCCCGATGATTCCAATGCCACCAAATCGACAGTCGAAGAGCTGGAAGAAGTCATAGGGATGGAGGATCTGCTCGAACGAAAGGTATACTTGAGCACAGGGTTGGCGTCCAAGCTCAAGAAAATAATTATTCAATTTATTTTAAATAACATGGATTGTTTTGTTTGGGCCCATCTCCATATGGCAGGGATCCCACCGGAGATCACTACACATCGATTAATCTTGGACCCGAAGCTCCGCCCAATAAAACAAAAAAATGAAGCC
Organism: Nicotiana knightiana; assembly: GCA_005239525.1. NCBI lineage: Eukaryota > Viridiplantae > Streptophyta > Magnoliopsida > Solanales > Solanaceae > Nicotiana > Nicotiana knightiana. The sequence goes on along the minus strand of ML432246.1, from coordinate 112,303 downwards.
CCGGTCCGAAGTTAAGCATCCATTCATCAAAGATGAGGTAACAAAACGTCTCAAAATAGGATCCATTCGGGAGGTAAAATATCCCGAATGGTTAGCTAACATAGTTGTAGTCCCCAATAAGGGAAATAAACTTGTAATGTGCGTAGACTATAAGGATTTAGACAAAGCATTCCCTAAAGATTCTTTTTCTTTGCCGAATATCAATCCCATGATCGATGTCACGACCGACCACGAGATTCTCAGTTTTCTCGATGCCTATTCCCGGTACAATCAAATACAAATGAACTCTTAGGATCAAGAAAAGACTTCATTCATCAATAAATACAACACCTATTGTTATAACATAATGTTGTTTGGAATAAAAAATGTTGGTGCTACTTATCAACACCTACTTTTTATATTGATGACATGTTAGTTAAGTCCCTATAAGTAGAGGACAATTTGAAACATTTGCAGGAGATCTTCGACATACTAAGAAAGTACAACATGAAGCTCAACCCGGAGAAATTCGCATTTGGGGTCGACTCAGGAAAGTTCCTCGGCTTCATGGTACCAAATTAGGGGATCGATATCAACCTCGATAAAATCAAGGCCATCGAAGATATTACGGTCATGGATAATGTCAAGGCCATACAAAGGTTAACAGGGCACATAGTCTCCCTAGGTCGATTCATTTCGAGGTCCTCAGATAGAAGTCACCGGTTCTTCTCACTACTTAAAAAGTGGAGCAATTTTGCATGGACCCCGGAATGCCAACAAGCCTTAGAAGAACTAAAATGGTACCTTCCAAGCCCGCCACTGCTTCACACCTCGAATGTGGAGGGGCAACACTACTTGTATTTAGCGATCTCAGAAATAGCGGTAAGTGCGCAATTGCCTGTTTGTTACGTTAGTCGAACCCTAGGTGAGGCCGAGACCCGATACCCACACGTAGAAAAGTTAGTGCTTGATTTAATAAGCGCCTCAAAGAAATTAAATACGTATTTTCAATGTCACCCAATATGTGTTGAAACTACATATCCCCTTCGAAATATTTTCACAAACCCGAAATCTCGGGTCGATTGGCCAAATGGTCCATCGATATCACTGTGTACGGTATCGAGTATCAACCCTGAATGACCATTAAGTCTTAAAGATTGGCAGACTTCGTCAATGACTTCACACTAGCCCTCGTACCCGAGGTCGAAAAGGAACTATTATTATAATCGGGTACATCATCGGGGGTGTGGACCCTCTTTGCTGATGGTGCGTCAAATGTGAAGGGGTCCGGGCTAGGCATGATTTTGAAGCCGCCCACGGGTAATACAATTAGACAATCTATAAAAACTTTGAAATTAACTAACAATGAGGCCGAGTGTGAGGGCATGATTAAAGGTATCGAGATAGCTAAGAGTTTGGGAGCAGAGGTCATCGAGGCCAAATGTGACTCCCTACTTGTGGTAAACCAAGTCAACAAGACTTTCAAGGTTCGAGAAGACCGAATGTTGAGGTACGTGGACAAACTACAGGTGGCTCTAAATCGATTTAAATAATGGACTATACAACACGTATCTCGGGAACAAAAATGCAATGCCGATGCCCTTGAAAACTTGGGGTCAACAATCGAAGACGATGAACTTAGCTCGTAGATTGTCGCACAATTTTTGAGTTAAGTGAATGAAGAAGGCCACACCTAAATAAACTTTACTATTCAAGAAATAAGTGTATCGAATACCTAAAGAACGGTAAGATTCCATCGGATCCTAAGGAATCGAGGACTTTACGCACAAAAGTAGCATGGTTCACATTGGCCGAGAATGGAGCACTGTATAAGAGAATGTTGGATGGACCATTGGCGATATGCTTGGGACCAAGAGACACCGACTAGGTCCTACGAGAGATTCACGAAGGCACTTGCAAAAATCATTCCGGTGCTGAGTCATTGGTTCACAAAGTTATTAGAGCAGGGTACTATTGGGCCGATATGGAAAGGACACAAAAGAGTTTGTTCGAAAGTTCGACAAATGCAAAAGGTATACGCCGATGATTCACCGGCCTGGGGAGCAACTCCACTCGGTCTTATCCCCACGATCGTTCATGAAATTTGGAATGGGCATCATCGGCCCTCTCTCATCGGCCCTAGGTAAAGCTCAATTCATTTTTTTATCACTGATTATTTTTCCTAAAGTGGGTTGAATCACATGCCTTTGAGAAAGTCAGAGAAGAAAAAGTCATATACTTTATTTGGGACCACATTACATGTCGATTCGGGATGCCTTCCAAGATTGTGTGCGATAATGGAAAACAGTTTGTCGGCGGCATAGTGACAAAATTTCTCGAAGTTCACAAGATTAAAAGGATTCTATAGACTCCATATCATCCAAGTGGAAACGGACAAGCCGAATCAACTAACAAGACTATCATCCAAAATCTAAACAAAATATTGACCAATGCTAAAGGTAAATGTTGAGAGATATTGTCCGACGTTCTTTGGGCGTACTGCACGACATCACAATCCAGTACGGGGGCAACACTGTTCTCTTTAGTCTATGGTGCCGAAGCACTCATCTTGGTCGATGTCGGGGAGCCTAGCCTCAGGTTTCGGTATGTGGCGGAAGAATCAAATCATGAGGCTATGAGTACAAGCCTCGAATTGTTGATGAAAGACGAGAAGTCGCCCTCCTTTGAATGGCTACACAGAAACGCGGATCAAAATGTATTACAATCGAAGAGCCATTCTCTGACACTTTAAAATCGGGGACTTAGTACTGAGAAAAGTCACCCTCAACATTCGAAACCCGAATGAAAGAAAACATGGCCCAACCTAGGAAGGACCATATAAGGCCCATCGACATCATCGAAAAGGGATCCTACAAACTCGGCACTGAACGGTGATCAATAAATAAACAATTAGAACATATAACTCCTCAAACGATACTACTGCTAAGGTACGACCTTCTCCATTTTCATTTATGTTCTAAGTTAACCAATTTTAGGTGTTTCATCGAAGACGTCGATGGACCCTTCAACATGAAGTCCGTAAGTCTAAAAGCACGCGTTGCATTCTTTTTCCCTTAGAATGGTTTTTATCCCAAATGGGTTTTTCCGGTGAGGTTTTCAACGAGGCAACCATTATTTGTGCTAACTTAGAGCAATTCAAAAGTATCTGAGGCTTTTTTACAATCAACCTCGAATACAGGGCGGCGTCACCCTCGAATGTCAACTTTGTTGCAGGGAAAGTACTTATTGTGAACAAGGTCTCGATAGGTAATTTTTGTTAGGGCCAAATGGTCGAATGATCCGTGCCCATGTAGATTACTCGAACTCTAACATCAAACATTTACTCATGTATAATAATCTATTAAGAGAAGTATTTTACCATGCCAAATATTTCATGCCTTAGAAAAATTATTGCTTTACAATTTCATGCTCTTGATCTATTGTGTAAATATGCTTAAGGACAATTCACAACTGAAGTTTGAACAACTAACCCTACACTTGGGGACTGGCGCCTGAAAAATAGATGTGATCAAACTATTAAAACCTCGAGATCGTAAGACCTTATAAATGCAATCCTCAAATTTTACAGGCCACGACCACCCCACTTGGGGACTGACAGTTCGAACAAGTTTGGAGTGTAATGGTAAAACAAGCCTATGAAGCAAGTCCTAAACTAAAAGGCTACGACCAAATTAACGTGGCTCGGAGACGTCCAAATTCTTCAATAAAACAGGCGCTCGAATATTTTCTCAAACCGGTTAAAAAGGCTACCCTCGGCAAAATTACAAAATATTTCGATAATATCAACCCTCGAAAACCCCAATAGGTACAAAATTATTCAAACTCTCGAACAGATTCCTTATTTCATGCTAAGGCATTACAAAACAAAAGGTTTCGGTAATATCAACCCTTAAAAATCCAAATGGTTACAAAATTGTTTGAACTATCGAATAAATTAATTATTTTATGCTAAGGCATAACAAATTTATATGATTAAACAATAAAATTTTCAAGCCGTAAAAGGAAAAAAAATCATTCTTTTTACAAAGGCCACATCGGCCTAATACAAAACCTTAAGGGCCTTTTCTATTTTGAGATAGAGAAATCATCCTTACTCAAATAAAACCTGAGGGTTACCCTACTTCGAGTTCGAGCAAGTACTCACTCGATTATAAAACCTACACTAGTTCGGTTTCGATCAAATTGCCTTAGCCTCGAACATATGAAAAAAAATTCATAAGGAATAAATAAAAATATTTACAAGGCAGAAAAAGACAAGTCGGAAAGAAAAGAGATCTTTACATATATAAAAGGATATTTACAAGGTTTGATCAGGATCCTACACTAAAGATCAAAAATGAAAAAATGCTGAAGTTCCTAACTATCTCCGGGGGGCGGTTTCTTCTCCATTGGGCTCCCCCCGCTCTCGGACCCTCTCTTGGTCTCAGTGTCCTCATCATCATCATAGGAGGCCAGTTCCTTGGTGTCGGCTTCGAGCTCATTGGCATTTTTTTATCTCATCAGTGAGATCAAAACCTCGCGCATGAATCTCCTCGATGGCACTTGTCGAGTTTGACAACCCAATAAGATCGATTTTGGGAAGACTCAACAGTTTTCTTTGCATGGTCTTGAGCAGCCGCAACATCAGACTGGTATACGGCCACGATCTCCTCCACATCGGTCTTGTCCTTTTCAGCCTCAGATTTAGCCTTTGCAAGTTCGCTGGTCAACCGAGCCTCAAGCTCCTCGATTTTCTTCATGTGCCAAGCTCTTCTCTTTCATACCATGAAGATGACTTTTAGTCAATGAAAACTGGGCTCGAGCATCTTCCTTATCTGAGGCGAGGTGGTCTTTTTTTGGCTTCCATGCCAAGGTCTCCCCCTTCATCGTATTGACCTCTCCTCGAAGTTGCTCGATCCTCCCGAGCATTTGCTGGACCAGTGAGATCAAATTGTTAGCCATCATTCCCGAGCCAATTCCATGAGCTTCTAAGAGTTTTATTACCTGCTCAGTTAGGTAAGTTTGCTCTCTCTGTGTTGCGACTAGCTCAGCTCAGAGGTCTTTGATTTCTTATTCTTTTTTCCGACTAAGAAGTTTAAGGGCATTATTCTCCTTGGTAAGCCCTTGATGATCGGCCTCGCACCGGTTCAGTTCTGCTCGGGACTTGGAAAATGCTTCCTGTTGAAGTACTGAGGCCTACATATATAGAAGAAAATAAATTAGACAGGAAGACAAAAAAAACACAAGTGTGCCATCAACGAAGAGACTCGATGCTTAGCCCAAATCCTTCCTCGAAATTTCCAAGTCACTCAGGCTGGCAGCATATTTGACCATAGTAAAATAACCAGAGAAAGGGTCCTCCCCTTCATGGGCTCCATCTATGGAATGGGTCTTCAAGGCCCGAGCCTCCTGAATCATCCCCTAAGAAAATGAAGGAAGCAATAGGGAGCCTCAAATTTCTATTTCCCCTAGTGGATCACTTGGGGCATTTTCTTCATCTCGAGGAGCCTCAAGACCGGACTTTACAGTCATACCCGCCATTTTCTCACTTCAATGGGAGGTATCTTTAGCCTTTGATGACTCGGAGACTTCGCTCAAGTCTCTTTTTGAGACCCCGTTAGCTCGAGGCAGAATCTTTTCAGCACTTACCGACTTAGAGGCCTTTTGAGCCTCGGTGTTCATTTTACTCTGGCCACCAGCCCGAAATCGTCTTCTTACTCTTCTTCTTATTCATTTTACTCCCTTAGGTGTCGACTGACTGCACGGTCAGAGGAATAGTATTCTTTCTGGGATTACGAGCCACTCTCTTCTTAGGCTCTGGATCCTCAGAGGTCCAGGTCCTCTTTGTCTTCTTCTCCTTTACTGGCTTCAGGATCGGGGTTGAAGTCTCTTTCTCACCAGATGGGGGCCTCATGACTGCATCTTTTACAAGGCTTGATGGAATATAAATTGAGTATGTATGGGAAGAACACTTTAACAAAATCATTAAATACATGAAAGGGGCTTACCAAGATTTTTGGCTTCCTATCGGCCACCCGATAAGTCACGCCATGTGCGTTCAACATACGTCGAGGTTGAGAAGGTCCCTGACCTAGCTCTCAAGGTTAGGGATGGCACCGGGCATCCAAGCAGCAGCTACATCAATAAAGAACATCGATAAGAGAAATACGAGAAGCAAAGTAACAAATAGAAACTAATAATGGGATCGTACTTACGTTTCATATTCCACCTCTCGGGGAATGGCATCTTCTCGGTTGCAATCAGATACAAGGTCTTCACCCTGACGAATATACCCATCCAGCCTCGATCCTTGTCCTCGTCTATGTTGGAGATGAAAACATTGGTGGCTCGGGGCTGGAGCTTTATTAACCCACCTCGGTAAAGCCGGGGGCTGTATAACATGATGAGGTGGTCGAGGGTGAAAGGGAGCTCATCGACTTTTCTCGAGAAAAATCGGAACAACATGAGGATCCTCCAGAAGGAGGGATGTATCTGACCAAGGGTCACCTGGTACTTTTTCCAGATATCCACGATGAATGGGTTAAGGGGGCCCAACGTGAAAGGGTAAGTGTAAACACTCAAGAACCCTTCCACGTGGGTGGTAATAGCTTCCTTAGGGGACAATATCACGACCTCTTTGTTCTTTCAGTTGCAGTCCTTCTTCACTTTTTCGAGAAAATTTTCAGGTATCGAGCATATGTATCTCGATACCGGCTCGCAACAACCGGGGACCGGTGAACTTTTCTCGAGCTTGAAATCGGAGCTAACAATGTACCCCCAGGAATAAATTCCTCAATGCGTTGTTCCGCCAGTGTTCCCCCCTGGTCGACTGAGAGGCTGAAGCAGTTTTCTTGTGGCACGATCTTTGACGTTTTCGCCATTAGTGTTTTAGGTTAAAGAAAAATGAAGATGATGAGATTTGGTATTTTAAGAAAAGGTTAATAGTTAGACTTGAAAATTTGTAGATGAAGAACTTGAAAAATGCAAAGAGCTTTGAAGATTAGAGCAAAAGAAGTTGAAAGTAAAGATTGAAAGAGTGGAAAAGAGTCCTATTTATGGATTTCACGGCGATAGTTCAAAGTTTCTAGTGGCCGACCATCAACGGACACACATTAATTACCTAGGGAACTGTACCGACAGGACGTTTCGGTCATTTCTATAGCTTACGTCATAGAGATGATGTCATGACAGACAGAGATATAAATCACATGCTCAATTCATTTTTTGTCATTACACTCCAAAAAATGAGGGGACTATCTATATACAATTAAAACCAGGACCACCCGATTTTACTGATTAACTAAGAACAGAGGGATGGATCGAAGATCGGCCCCATAATAGATTATACCGAGGAATGAGGACAAGGTACCGAGTTCGGGATTCGAGGTACCTGTCGAGATAGAGACCAGAAAGGATCGAGACCAAACAGGGTAGACATTGAGCAAGACCGAAGATTGCATAATAACCTAAAGTCGAGATATCCATGACTAGTCGAAGATCATGGCGGAAATCTCGGAACGGATTAAATCAAGAACTGTTATTTAGCTAATCATGGGGTTTCTTTCTATAATTAGAATTGTATGATAAGTAGAATTCCTCTACTATATAAAGGAGGGTTCTAATCATTTGTAAGGAACATTATTCTCACACATCAAAGCAATATAACTCTCCCTCTCGCTCATACACTCTTGTTAATCAGTTTGCTTTATATTATTCCAGTATCAGTTAGTTCGAGAACACACTAGCTCGAGGGCTTAATTGCATTTCAACACTGGTTTGATTTACGTTATTATTAATTTATATTATTAACCGTCTCATTTATCAATTGATATTAGGTAAAATCATGTATCCTTAAATCACATTATACATTTAATTATTATTCGATTTTAAGGGTAAACCTATATATGGTTAAATAATAATTTTAAAAAAAAACGAATGGAGAAGAAATAGACAACCAAATAGAGGAGAAAGAGGAAACGAAAGAAAAGAATAGTGGTACAAGTGGGACCCACTAGTCCAAATGTCCAACTAGGAAGAGTCTCACACAAGTATGACTAGGCATGTGGGGCGCAAATTAAGATCCCATTCGGACATAAGAAATGTTTTCCTTTTTTCCACGAAATTTTTATTTTTTCCCGAAATCAGCGTTTGTTCTTAAAATTTATAATTTTTACTTGAAGATGCATTTTAAAAATTTTTAAAAATTTAAAAAACTCTAAAAAGTTATTTTTTAAAATTTTTCACTCAAATCACTTACAAATGTTCAAAAACAAAAAGTTATATTCATGTTCAAACATAACTCTAAATTTCAAATACCATTTACGCTCGAAATCCTTTTTCCTATGTTTTGGAATTTTACGATTCTTATGTCCAAACGCCTACCAAATTTCTCCCTTATTTACCTATCTATACATTCAAGGGAAGATAGCAGTGTTGGTCTTTAGGTTGTTGCCTAAGCCTGATTTTAGTCCTTGTATTAGTGGACCAAGCACATTTAACCTTTAATTGGATAAGATGTTCAATGTTTGTCCTTTAGCCTAACTTGAAGTTAACTTTTGATTCTTTTCTAAACCATTTCAATATACTAGTTAGAGTTTATACTCCGTTTGCATCTGCATATCCCTAATGCAGAAAATATGAAATCTTGGAAAACAAACAGTTAAGCAAACATTAGAGTTTTTATCTCATTTATCACTCTAATTTTATACGTATTTAGGGAAGAAATAAGGGTAATTTATAGCGTGCTTTGCCTAACTTCTAAAATTAACTTATTTTGATAAGTTCTGTTTTCAAAAAGTTTTTTTCTCACAAGTACTTTTGGTTAAAAGCAATTTGTGTTTAGCTAATTATTTTGAAAAACACTTCTGATCAACAATTAATTTTTGACCAAGCTTTTAAAAAGTGCTTCCAAGTATATTTTTCTCAAAAGTGTTTTTTAAAAAAATGTTTTTAATTGAGAAGTTATTTTTTTTCTGCTTTTTCAAAATTGTTACTGCTTCTACACTTTTTTTTGTTCTGAATGCTTCACCAAATACTTCAACTTTAAAAACAAAATATTTTTTTGGGGGAAAAAAGCACTTTTGGTCTCGGAGTCTATTATAGCTTGGTTGTCCAAACTTATAAAATCGGGAAAATTCCATAAGCGGGCAATATTTAAGAAGTAATTATACCAATCCAGCAAGATTACTTAATATACGAAGATGGCAGTGAAATAATTATAAAATTAGCAAAAGCGTATCCGCATATCCCACCCACTCAACCCCATTAACTATTTTCCTATTTTATTGATAAATATCCAATAAAAAGGATTAGATCCTCTTGTTGCCTCTGGCACAGTACATCACAGTGGACACTTTTATATACGTTATCCACTTGCACATATAAACTGTGTTGTGCGTCATGTTATATACATCGTATAAATAGCAATATAATGTGTTTTTAAGTATGAATATAAAGATATACAAATTAAAAATACATGAAATATAAATTTTATAATAATTGTATAATTATATTTATTATGTGTATATGTAACGACCCAAAATCCGACACAGGTCGTGATGACGCCTAATACCGGAGTCAGACAAGCCAACATTTGCTTATTAGTGAGGTTACCCTTATTTGACATACCAACCCCACACTTATCAAGTTTTTCAACTTAGGTCATTTAATTAAAAGGGAAAACAATAACCAATTTAAATAAATACAACCGAAAAGATCGTGATCCAATATATATAGTCCCAAAATAAGAGTCTACTATGTGCATGCTAGGAACTAGTGCCACAAATCAACATGCAATCTAGCAGAATATCCAGATGATGTTACAGGTCGTACTACTGTCTGAAATAATGTAGACATAAATAACATAAGATAACTCCATAGCCCAGCTGAGGATCGCCAAGGCAGACAGCTTACCGTGGAGTCAGGTCCAGAAAATATATATATCAAGCTCCGGCCGGATAACTAGATGCACCAGCCTCAGAACCTGTACAATTATTTACAGAAGCGTAATGTGAGTACATAAACAGATATGTACTCAGTGAGTATCCCGCTTGACCTCGAAGAAGTAGTGACGAGAGGTCGACGTGATACATACTAGGGTCAGACAATGTGTAATGAGTAGAGGCTAACCAGTAGTAGCAGTAATGGGAAGCAATAAAGAAATGAGCATCGAATAACAATCACTATTACCCTCGCGCCATCTTTTTCCGTAGCATATAAGTTATTTATCCTTCTTTCTTTTCATGAAATGAACAATTACAATTGCTGGGTTGCTCACAAATTACCAAAAACACATAACAAGCTATAAACGTACGTCATTACGACGTGAAAAGTAAATGTGCACCGCCGAGGGTCGAATGGCCCAAACCATATATGCATCTATCTGCCCCGCTCGCGAATAAAACATGCGACGCAGTTAATATAATACCAAGTCCACCCCCGCTCGCGAATCGAACCTGCGACTCGGGTTATTATAATATTAGGGCTACCCTGCTCGCAAACCATCCATGTGACTCGGGTTCCCATATAAATTCCAATTCATGATTAGCAGGAGATTTCCAGATAATTTAGAAGGGGACATACTAACAGTGTGAGAATTTTAGAGATATAAACTTCAGTCATAACTCCTTAGGCTTTCACATGTGAGGTTCAAGGACATTAGGCTACTTAATCCATATACAAGATCACAGATTCAACATGCAAATTATGCTTTTGAGTCCTAAACTACCCGACAAAGCATAATAGTAGCTGCGCATAGACTCTCGTCAATTCGTGCGTACGCAGCCCCCGCAAATAAGGACAAACCACCACTTATAATTACCTATGTGGACGATTCCCTCTTACAAGGTTAGAAAGAAGACTCACCTCGTGTCGAATTTACCCCTCGGACTAAGGATGCGCCCGAATCTCCGAACTCTACACCCGAGGACTCGCAACTAGCCAAATACGGTACAATGACATCAATTCATGCTCAAAATAGGGAAAATTATCCTATTTTTCAATAACTCAACATTCTTGAGAAATTACCAAAATCCAACCCCGGACCCGCATGCTCGGATTCAAAATATTCTCGAAGGGATCACTCACCCGAAGCCTAAGGATCATAATTATGTGATTTAAGCTTGAATTCATGACCTTAAACGGATAATTCACAAGTTCTTCAAAAGTCCTAAAGTTACTACCCAATTTCATGAATTTGATATTTTAAAAGAGAGATTAACTAGGAATATATGTTTTAAACTAGTGTTAAGTAAGGAATTTACTTAAAACTAGTGCGAGGTGAACTGAGGACCTCGATCTGATATCATGGACACCGGCACACCATGCAACCGAACTATCTCCCGAATGTAGATCTGGGCCAACCTCTCAAATGAATACGTAGTAGCCACTGGAATGAAATGCGCTGATTTGGTCAATCTATCCATAATGATCCAAACCGTGTCAACCTTCCACAAAGTCCTAGGCAACCCAACCACAAAGTCCATGGTGATGCGCTCCCATTTCCACTCAAGAAGTGGCATCTGCTGAGGTAGGCCTCATGGCCTCTGGTGTTCGTACTTCACCTGCTGGCAATTCAGACACCTAACCACATACCCCGCAATGTCCTTCTTCATCCGCCTCCACCAAAAATGCTGCTTCAAGTCACGATACATTTTCGTAGCACCAGGATGAATAGAATACCGAGAACTGTGTGCCTCCTCTAGAATCCTCTCCCTCAGGCCATCAACATTAGGAACACATAAGCGACCCTGAAGTCTCAGAACACCATCCTCGCTAATAGTAACCTCCTTGGACTTACCCTGAACCACTGTCTCCTAAAGCTCTGCTAAGCACGGATCATAGAACTGTCGGGCCTTAATCTCTCCCAACAATGAAGACTGAGCAACCATATGTGCCAAAACTCGACGAAGATCTGAAAGATCTAATCTCACTAGGCGATTGGCCAAGGACTGAATGTACAAGGCTAGAGGTCTCTCCTCTGCTGCATTATATGCCAAGCTACCCATACTCTCAGCCTTCATGCTCAAAGCATCTGCCACCTCATTAGCCTTGCCCGGGTGATAAAGAATGGTGATATCATAATCCTTCAACAACTCAAGCCATCTGCGCCGCCTCAAATTAAGATCCTTCTAGTTGAACAAGTGCTACAAGCTACGGTGGTCTGTATAAACCTCACAGGACACCCCATACAAGTAGTGCCTCAAAATCTTAAGAGCATGAACAATCGACACCAACTCCAAAACGTGCACAGCGTAATTCTTCTCGTGAACCTTCAGCTGGCGTGAAGAATAAGAAATAACTCTCCCCTCCTGCATCAATACACACCCCAAGCCAACGCGTGAAGCGTCGGAATATACCGTGTATATCCCAGAACCAGAAGGCAATACTAAAACGAGCGTTGAGGTCAATGCTGTCTTGAACTTCTGAAATCTCGCCTCACACTCGCCAGACCATCGACACGGGGCATTCTTCTGAGTTAATCTAGCCAATGGAGCTGCAATAGAAGAGAAACCCTCCACAAATCGGTGATAATAACTTGCTAGGCCCAAAAAATGCCACAGATTCCAACCAAAACTCACATTTGGAGAACATAACATATAGCTTCTGTTATCGCAAAGTCTGGAGCACAACTCTCAAATGCTTCTCGTGCTCCCCCAGGCTACGAGAGTAAATAAAAATGTCATCAATGAAGACAATGACGAAGGAATCAATATACGGTCTGAACACCCTATTCATCAAGTCCATGAATGTTGCTGGGGCATTAGTCAAGCCAAAAGACATCACCACGAACTCATAATGGCCATACTTTGTACGAAAAGCAGTCTTCGGAACATCTGAAGCCCGAATCCTCAACTGATGATACCCCGACCTGAAATCAATCTTAGAAACCACACGAGCACCCTGCAAATGGTCAAACAAATCATCGATGTGCGGCAAGGGATACTTGTTCTTAATGGTAACCTTGTTAAACCGGCGGTAATCAATACACATCCGCATAGACCCATCTTTCTTTTTCACAAACAGAACTGGTGCACCCCACGACAATACACTCAGTCTGATGAATCCTTTAGCTAACAACTCCTCAAGATGCTCCTTCAACTCCTTCAACTCTTTCAGAGTCGTACGATATGGAGGAATGGATATAGGCTGAGTGTCTTGAGCTAAGTTAATGCAGAAGTCAATATCACGGTCCGGAGGCATGCCCGGAAGATCCGAAGGAAATATATCAGAAAACTCCCAAACAACTGGCACAGAATAAATCTGAGACTCGATGGGGGTGTCCCGCACATAAGAAAAATAGGCCAGACAACCCTTCTCGACCATATGTCGAGCTTTCAAGAATGAAACAAACCCGCTGGCTACACTAATTGAGGAACCTCTTACTACAGCCTAGGCGACTCTGGCATGGCTAAAGTAATTGTCTTGGCATGGAAATCTAGCACGACATGATAAGGAGATAGTCAATCCATGCCTAAAATGATCTCGAAATCAACCACGTCGAGCAATAAGAGATCCGCTCGAGTCTCGAACCCGCAGAATGTAACCATACAGGACCGTCAAACCCGGCCTAAAACAATAGAATTGCCCACATGACTGGACACACATATAGGAGAACCCAAGGACTTACGAGGAACATCTAGGAAATGAGCAAATAAGACCAAAACATAGGAATCAGTGGATCCTGGATCTCAACAACACTGATGCCTCTCTACCACATACTGTAATAATACCTCTGATCATGGCGTCTGAGGCCATTGCATCTGATCTGGCTGGAAAAGCATAGAATCTATCTGGAGCACCGGATGACTGAGCCCCGCCATAATGAGCAGGAGTTGGCTGACCTCCCCCTGACTAGCCTCCACCTCTATGAAGACCCCTGCTGGCCTGTCCCCCACCTCTAGATGTCGAACTGCTGGTGCTGGACTCATAAGCTGGTAACCCTGCTGCACTGCCTTGCCCCAAAACCTGGGACAAGTATTCCTGATATGGCCGAGATCCCCGCACTCGTAACATCTCTTTGGAGGCACGGCCTACTGCCTTGAAGTCGACCCTGGATAACTAGAGGACGATGAGAACCCTCTGGTATGGCACTGAAGTAAGGCTGCACTGGAGCACCACGAGGAGGAGGTGGTGGTGCTGAATATGGGGACTGCTGGACTGACCCCTACCAAACTAACCCCTGCCCCTAGCTGGGGCACCACTGAAATCCCCGGAATGTCTGGCTCTCTTATCTGGTTGTACCTGCTCCCTGACCCTCAACCGATAACCCTGGATCCTACGAGCAATCTCCACTACTAACTGATAAGGAGTCCCCATCTCTGCCTCTCAGGTCATGCTGGTCCTAATGCATGGATGCAGCCCGACTACAAATCTTCGCACTCTCTCAGCATCGGAAGGTAGTATCATAAGTGCATGGCGAGATAACTCAAAAAATCTGGCCTCGTAGTCTGTCACTAACAGCTGCCCCTACCCCAGATGCTCAAACTGATACTGCAACTCTTCCATCTCAGAGGGTAGAATATACCTGTCTAGCAACATCTGAGTGAACTACTCCCAAGTGATAGGAGGAGAACCTGTTGGCCTACTGAGAATATAGGACTGCCACCATCTGCGAGCTCTGCCCTCTAACTAGAAGGTAGCGAAGTCCACTCCATGGGACTTCAATATGCTCATGTTGTGCAGTTGGTACCTCCACCTATCAATGAAATCCTGGGCTTCCTCACCTCGCTCACCCCCGAAGACCGAAGGATGCAATCGAGTCCATCTGTCCAATAACTTCTGCAGATCGCCGTCCGCAGCTAGTCTGGGCTCAAGTGCTACTGGTACAGGATGAACCCCACCCATGGGCAGTGTACCCGGGGTATGATGAAGTGCGGCTGTCTGGCCTACGGCCTGGGCAGTAGGCGTCTGGGCTTCCCCTCCTGCATGAGATGTGGCAGGATCCGCCGGAAATAAACTAGCCTGGGACATAGTATCCATAAATCTCAACATACGGCCCATGACCTCGTGGAAGCCTGGCGCCGTCATGAAGTCCGCTGGAGCAGGACCAGCTAGGGGCACCTCCCCTGCTCCTTTATAGGAGGATCGGCTGGTGGTGCAACTGGAACAGCTCTAGGACGCCCCCTTCCCCGACCTCTACCATACGTACGCGTCCTCACAATCTGTGAGAGAATAGAAGAATGAGATTTAGTATACCATCAATTGAACGATAGATCATGAATAAAGAGAGGTTTCCTAACACCCTATAGCCTCTCGAAGATAAACACAGACGTCTCTGTATCGATCCGCGAGACTCTATTAGGTTTGCCCATGATTAGTGAGACCTACGTGAACCTAGTGCTCTGATACCATGTTGTCACGACCCAAAATCCGACACAGGTCATGATGGCGCCTAACACCGGAGTCAGGCAACCCAACAATTGTTTACTAGTGAGGTTACCCTTATTTGACATACCAACCCCACACTTATCAAGTTTTTAAACTTAGGTCCTTTAATTAAAAGCGGAAATATTAACCAATTAATTTAAATACAACCGAAAAGATCAGGGTCCAATATATACAGTCCCAAAATAAGAGTCTACTATGTGTATGCCAGGAACTAGTGTCACAAGTCAACAAGCAATCTAGCAGAATATACAAAAGACGATACAAGATGTACTACTGTTTGAAAGAATGTAGACAAAAATAACATAAGATAACTCCATAGCCCAGCTGAGGTTCGCTAAGAAAGACAACTCACCGTGGACTCAGGTCCAGAAGATATAAATATCAAGCTCCGGCCGGAAAACCAGATGCACCTGCCTCAGAACCTCTACAATTAAGTACAGAAGCGTAGTATGACTACATAAACAGATATGTACCTAGTGAGTCTCCCGCCTAACCTAGAAGAAGTAGTGACGAGAGGTCGACGTGATACTTTCTAGGGTCAGAAAATGTGGAATTAGTACAGGCTAACCAGTAGTAGCGGTAATGAGAAGCAATAAAGAAATGGGCATATAATAACAACCACTATTATCCTCGCGCCATATTTTTCCATAGCATATCAGTTATTTATCCTTCTTTCTTTTCATGAAATCAACAATTACAATTACAGTGCGGCTCACTAATTACCAAAACACATAACTGGCTATAAACTTACTGTCATACGACGTGAAAAGTAAATGTGCAATGCCGAGGGTCGAACGACCCGAACCATAGATGCATCTATCTGCCCCGCTCGCGAATAAAACATGCGACGCAGTTAATATAATACCATGTCCAACCCCGCTCGCGAATCGAACATGCGACTCGTATTAATATAATATTAGGGCTACCCCGCTCGCGAACCATCCATGCGACTCGGGTTCCCATATAAATTCCAATTCATGATTAGCAGGAGGTTTCAAGATAATTTAGTAGGGGACATACTAACAGTGTGAGAATTTTAGAGATATAAACTTCAATCATAACACCTTAGGCCTTCACATGTGAGATTAAAGGACATTAGGCTACTTAATCCATATACAAGATCACAGATTCAACACATAAAGCATGCTTGTGAGTCCTAAACTAACCGAAAAAGCATAATAGTAGTTGCGCACGGACTCTCGTCACTTCGTGCGTACGCAGCCCTCGCAAATAAGGACAAAACCACCATTTATAATTACCTATGTGGACGATTCCCTCTTACAAGGTTAGAAAGAAGACTCACCTCGTGTCGAATCTATCCCCTGGACCAAGGATGCGCCCAAATACCTAAAATCTACACCCGAGGACTCGCAACTACCCAAATAAGGTACAGTGACATCAATGCATGCTCAAAATAGGGAAAATTATCCTATTTTTTCAATAACTCAACATTCTTGAGAAATTCCAAAAATCCAACCCCGGGCCCGCACGCTTGGATTCCAAAAGTTCTCTAAGGGATCTCTCACCCGAAGATAAAGGATCATAATTATATGATTTATACTTGAATTCATGGCCTTAAACGGATAATTCAAAAGCCCTAAAGTTACTACCCAATTTCATGAATTTGATATTTGAAAAGAGGGATTACCTAGGAATGTATGTTTAAAACTTGTGTTAAGTAAGGAATTTACTTACCTTGGCAGTAGGTTGGGTGACCCCTCTTGGAAGCTCTCACTAACTCAAGGAAGAAGATGAAAATGGGGGGAAAATGACTCAATCCCGTACATAAATTAACTGCCCAATTTTTCTTAACCGCGATCGCAAAAGCCTACTGGCAAGTCCTCTGCGAACGCAGAGGAGGTCCTGCGACCGCGAAGGGCAATTATACGTGGCCTCGATCTAACTCTATGCGAACACGAGGAAGAAGGCTGCGATCGCGAAGCCCAAGGACCCAACCTTTCGCGATCGCGAAGAGTTATCTACAATCGCGAAGAGCAATCATCAGCGCAGCCCAATTCCTTCTCCGCGATCGCGACCCCCCTTCCGCGATCGCGAAGGAGGAAACCAGACAGCAAAAATCTCATTTTTCAAAATTAGCTCCCGGAGGTCCAAAACCCACCCGAGCCCCTCGGGAGCCCTTCCAAATAAACTGGCAAGTCTGTACTCATGATACGGACTCGTTCGAACTTTCGGAGCGTGAAAAACAACAACAAAACTCATAATTCAACCACAAAACCAAACTGAATCAAACTTAAGAACTTAAGATTTTAGTATTCACTTCAATGCATCGAATAGGCCTATACTACTCATAATGAGCTGAAATTTTGCAGACAAGTCCTAAATGACGTAACGAAACTATTCCTAGTCCCGAAATTCCGTTCGGACCTCGATAACACCAAAACACATCCCAAACCAAAATATGAACATATGGAACTTCTTATTCAATATTGGGCGCCAAAATACCCCCGGGTCATCAGAAACCCAATCTGAACATACACCCAGCTCCGAAATAATCACACGAAGCTACTGAAACCGATGAAACTCAATTTCGAGGTCGTTTACCTAAAATGTTGACCGAAATCAAACTTGGCCTTAAGGTCCAACTTTAAGGAACCAATTGTTCCTATTGCACTCTAAACACCTCCGAATCCCAGACGACCAGTCCCCGCAAGTAATAGATCATAAAATGCCACTATGGGAAGTTTCATTTAGGGGAACAGGGTTTGATAACGCAAAACGACCAGTCGGGTCGTTATAGTATATAAATGTCACGATCCAGAATTCAATATGTCATGATGGTGTCTATCATGGTACTAGACAAGCCGACTACTCAGACTTTTCCAACACTTTAATTTTTAAAATATACTAAACCAGTCTTAATAAAGGAAAAATCTCATAAAATAAGATAGAAAATCCATACTCAATACATAAAGTCTTCCCAATACAGCGGTGCCATCTAGTGCATGATCATCTACATAATGACATAGTCTAGTACACTGACTAGAAAGTAAATCTGGACAACCAAACATAAATATAAAGAGAGAGAGTTAAGGTCTGCGGACGCCAATGTCACGACCCCAAAACCCAGATCGGTCGTGATGGCGCCTATTGTGGAACTAGGCTAGGCAATAATCACATGTTTACAATTTCTTCCAGAATCCCAATCCAATTTCAAACATTTCATAAACTATACAGAGTTTACTAAATAAACTAGGCCAATATACAGTGCCACCAAACCCAAAACTCGGAGCCGACATGTCATGAGCATCTAAGGAAAATAAGCAAAGGATATACTATTTTAATACAAAACCTCCGAATAACAGCTAGATACAACAAGAAGGGAAAACAGAGATGCTGCGGACACTGAACAACTACCTCTATCTTCCCGAAATCTGGCTCCGCACAGAAATAAATGGCTAATGCTCGGTATCTGCACCTGAATCTACACACAAGGGTGCAGGGAGTAATGTCAGTACACCAACTCAGTAGTAATGAAAATAAATCAAGTCTAAGCGGCAAGGAAACACATAAAATCAATGTCATCGAATCGCAATATACACAACCTTACTTCTAATATTGTAAACATAGATATATGAAACCATCAGGCCTTAAAACCAACCTCAGAAAAGTCCTTTGAAAAATGTTTATTTTCAACAGCTCCAAACCGAAAAATTTAGTATGAAAATGAAATGAATCATATAGAGGCCCCTCGGGCGAAACATATTTCATAAGTTCAGAGTGAAAGTAGTTAAATCATATGTAGCCCCTCGGGCAAAACATGTAGTATAATCAGCCCCTCAGGCATGCCTCACAGTCACTCATAATCAGTCACTCATCACCTCACAGTCACTCATTCCTCTCAATATCTCGTCACTCGACACTCGACACTCGACACTCGGCACTCTGTGCGCTCACTAGGGGTGTGTGAAGACTCCGGAGGGGCTCCTTCATCCCAAGCGCTAATATCAAGCCACCTCATGGCGTATCATATCCTCACAATCAGGCCCTCAGCCTCACTCAGCCGAACCACTCAAAAGGCCCCTTGGGAAAATCTATAAAACAGGGTACTCAACCCAAAACATCATTTTTAAATCTCAAAGTAGTGTAAATCAGGTTGAGTTTCGAAAAAAGTAAGCACAACGTGGCTGAGTGAAATCATCAACAAATAGTGAGGAAAACAACACTAAAAAGCCCCCGAGGGGCCTAAACAGATCGGCACGAGGCCCCAAACACGGCTTATAGCCCAAATATTTCAACAATCTTTAGAACATAATTTAACATAAGGTTTTTGAGTAAAACATGCAACTCATTAGTTGCCGCGAAGAGGACCTAGTCCAATACAAAAATCAGTGCGCGCCACATATTCGTCATCTGACATGTGCGCCACTCTAAAATCAGTGAGAACTATGTAGTTTGGGGTTTCATACCCTCACTAAAAGATTTAGAACTATTACTTGCCTCTACCGGGCCACAACACTAGTCTGCTATGCTCTTTCCCCTCAAATTGGCTCCCGATTACTCCGAATCTAGCCAAAACCAGTTAACATCATCAATATATACCAAAGGAACGCAACCCAATCGAAAACTATCAAATTATACAAGAATCTCGAAATTCGGCAAAACCCGAGCCCCGGGCCCACGTATTGGAATTCGATAAAATTTACATTACTAGAATCCCCGTCCTCCCACGATTCTATACATACCAAGAACACTAAAATCGGACCACAATTTCCCACTCAAGTCCTCAAAAGAAGAATCTAATTTCCATGCACCCTTCTTCCCCCTATTTGGGTTTAATTCCAACAATTTTATGGTTTAGTTACTTAGAAAACGACATATAAATGAGTTATGAAGTTTAAAACCTTACCTCCCAGTGATTCCCTTCAATTCCCTCTTCAAACCCTCTCAAAAGAGCCCCCAACTCGTTCAACAATGGAGAAAAAAGGAACTATTCACGCACAAATGGCCTTTTAAAACATTCTGCCCAGCCATTAAATTTTCCTCAGTGCGATCGCGACTCTAGACACACGATCGTGATGCACAGACCATCCAACTAATGCGATCGCAAACCAATACACGCGATCGTATAGAAAAACTCTCCACCCCACACACGCGCCTCATAATCCTCTACGCGATTGCATAAAATCCCACGCGATTGCATAAACGTCCACTCGATCGCATTGCCTTACTTGACCAACCTATGCGATCACAATCCTAACCACGCGATCACATAGAACAAAATACCTGCCCCACACTTTCATTCTACGCAATCGCAAATATCCTCCCGTGATCGCGTAGAAGGAAACCAGAACCTCACACTAGGAAAAATCTGCCCAGTTTTCAAGCCAAAAGTTTGTCTGTTAACCACCCGAAACACACCTGAGGCCCTCGGGACCTCAACCAAACATACCAACATATCCCATAACATTATTCAAACTTAGTCGAGCCTTCGAAACACCAAAAACAACGCAAAAACATCAAAATCACATCAAATTCAAGCCTATGAACTTTTGAACTTCCAAATTTTTGCCAACTACGCCGAAACCAACCAAAACACCTCTGATTAGCCTTAAATTTTGCACACATATCCAAAATGACATTGCGGCCCTGCTCCAACTTCCGGAATTCTATTCCGACCCCCATAGCCTATTTTCAACTGCCGATTAGAAATCACCAAAAACTAACATTCGCCAATTCAAGCCTAATCCTACACCGGACATCAAAACATCATTCCGAACACACTTCTAATTCCAAGGTTTTTTTACCAATAAGTGAACTCTCATTTGACTTTTCTCAACTTTTATGCTACTTTAGGAGACTAAATTCCTCAATTCTCACCATGACCACTCCGGACCCTAAATCAACAGACCGAACACAACAAAAGAACAAGCTAGAAATACATAAGTAATGCAGAAATGGGGGAAATGGGGTAGATCTCACGGAACGACTGGCCAAGTCCTAACATCCTCCCTCTCTTAAACAAACTTTCGTCCTCGAACAGGTCTAGAAACATACATGGAGTCTCGAATAAGTGAGGATATTTGTCTCGCATCTCCCGCTCAGTCTCCTAGGTGGCATCCTCCACCGGCTGCGCTCTTCACTGAACCTTCACTGAAACTATATCCTTAGACCTCAGCTTCCTAACCTGTCGACCAAAAATAGCCACTGGCTCTACCTCATATGACATATCACCCTCGAGCTGAACCGTGCGGAAGTCCAAAACATGGGACGGATCACCAACATACTTCTGGAGCATCAAAACATGGAATACTGGATGAATACTCGATAAACTGGGAGGCATAGCAAGCCTATAAGCCACCTCCCCAACCCTTTGAAGCACCTAAAATGGCCCAATGAACTTGGGACTCAGTTTCCCCCTCTCCCCGAATCTTATAACACCCTTCATGGGAAACACGTTCAGCAACACCTTACCCCCAACCATTAAAGACACAACTCGGACCTTCCGGTCCGCATAACTCTTGTGCCTAGACTGCGCCGTGCGAAGCCGCTCGTAAATCAACTTCGCCTTACTCAACGCATCCTGAACCAAGTTTGTGCCCAATAGCCTATCCTTGCCCGGCTTAAACCAACCAATCGGAGATTTGCACCTCCTACCATATAAAGCCTCATACGAAACCATCTGGATAATCGATTGATAGTTGTTATTATACGCAAATTCCGCTAGTGGCAGAAACTGGTCCCATGAACCACAAAAGTCAATCACTCAAGCACGCAACATATCCTCCAAAATCTGAATGGTACGCTCTGACTGCCCGTCGGTCTGAGGATGAAACTATGCTCAACTCTACCTGAGTACCCAACTCTCTCTGCACGGCTCTCCAAAACTGAGATGTGAACTGAGTACCTTTGTCGGAAATGATAGAAACTGGAACCCCATGCAATCGGACAATCTCCCTGATATAAATCTCAGCTAACCTCTCTGAAGAATAAGTAGTACCAACAGGAATGAAGTGCGCGGACTTGGTCAGCCGATCCACAATAACCCATATAGCATCAGACCTCCTCGAAGTCTGTTGGAGTCCAACTACGAAGTCCATGGTGATCCGCTCCCACTTCTAGTCCGGAATATCAAACCTCTGAAGCAATCCACCTTGTCTCTGGTGCTCATACTTGACCTGCTGACAGTAGAGACACCGAGCCACAAACTCCACAATATCCTTCTTTATCCTCCTCCACCAATAATGCCTCAAATCCTGATACATCTTCGTGGCACCCGGGTGGATGGAATACCGCGAACTATGAGCCTCTGCTAGAATCAATTCTCGAAGCCCATCTATATTGGGCACGCAAATCTGGCCCAACATCCTCATGACCCCATCATTACCAATAACCACATCATTGGCATCACCACAATGGACCCTGTCTTGGAGAACAAGAAAATGTAGATCATCATACTGGCATGCTCTAATCTGATCATAAAGAGAAGACCTGGAGGCTACACAAGACAACACCCGCGGGGCCTCTGATAGATCCAATCTCACAAACCGGCCCTCTAAGGCCTGAACATCAAGGGCTAAAGGCCACTATACTACTGGAAGGTACGCTAGACTCCCCAAACTCTCTGCTCTGCGACTCAAAGCATCGACCACTACATTTGCCTTCCCCGGATGATATAAGATAGTGAGGTCATAATCCTTGAGAAGCTCTAACCATCATTATAGTCCCAAACCAACCCTAGAAACATCACAATTGACTATGTAAGAATCCGAACCAGCAGGCAAAACTAGTACCAGAGTTGTAGTCAATGTTTACTTGAGCTTCTGAAAGCTCTTCTCACATTCATCAGGCCACCTGAATGGAGCACCCTTCTGGGTCAATATGGACAAAGGCGAAGTAATAGAAGAGAATCCCTTCAGAAAGAGACGGTAATATCCCGCAACCAGGGAAACTCCTAATCTCTGTGGATAAGGACGGTCTGGGCCAACTCTGAACCACCTCTATCTTCTTCGGATCAACCTGAATACCCTCACTAGACACCACGTGCCCCAAGAAAGCTACCGAACCAAGCAAAAACTCACACTTGAAGAATTTAGCATAAAACTTCTCCTCCCTCAACCTCTGCAACACAACTCTCAAATCCTAAGCATGCTCTTCCTAGTTACGAGAATAAATAAGGATAACATCAATGAACACAATGACGAAGGAATCAAGGTAAGGCTGAAACACGTTGTTCATAAATTGCATGAACCCAGCTGGGCATTGGTCAGCCCAAATGACATAACCAAGAACTTATAATGAATATATCGGGTCCTGAAAACAGTCTTCGGAATGTCAGAATCCCGAATCTTCAAATGATGATACCCATATCTCAAGTCAATCTTGGAAAACACTCTAGCTCCCTGAAGCTGTTCAAACAAATCATCAATGCGGGGCAAGGGATACCGGTTCTTCACCGTAACCTTGTTCAGCTGCCGATAATCAATACACATACGCATGGACCCATCCTTCTTCCTCACCGGTGCACCCCAAGGTGACACACTAGGCCGGTAGGACTGTAGGCCTGACACTAAGTCAATACCAAAATCAATATCCCTATCAGGTGGCATGCCTGGTAGGACTGTAGGAAACACATCCGGGAAGTCACGGACCACAAGAACTGAATCCAGAGTGGGAGTCTCACCATTGACATCCCTTACAAAGTCCAAATAAGATAAACATCCTTTTCTCAACCATGTGTTGAGCCTTCAGGTAGGAAATCACCCTGCTAGGCATATACTCGGAAGAACCTCTCCGCTCAACCCTCGGACACACCAGCATAGCTAAGGTCACGATCTTAGCGTGACAATCAAGAACATCATGGCACGGAGATAACTAATCCATGCCCAATATCACGTCAAAATTGACCAAGCTGAGTAACAGTAGGTCCACTCGGGTCTCCAGACCCCCAATAGATATCATCCACAACAACAGTATCGCCCACCGGAGTCGACACATGAACAGAGGTGACAAGAGACTAACAGGGCACATCCAAAAATCGGGCAAAATATGAAGAAACATAGGAATATGTAGAACCACGGTCAAATAAAGCCAAAGCATCTCGGCAACAGACCGAGAAAATACGTGCAATCAAGGAATCTAAGGCCATAGCATATCGCCTGGCTGGGAATGCATACATGCGAGCCTAACCTCCCCCTACTCGACCTCCCCCTCTAGGGCGGCCTCTAGCTGATTGTCTATCACCTCTGGCTGCCTGGGCGAGTGGTGAAGTAACTGGCCGAAGTCGAGGGTTGTCCCTCTACTGAGAAGAACCACCAGAACGGCAGGGACTCTGCCTCCACACGTGCCCGAACTCTCTACACTCAAAACAACTCTCTGGAGCTAGAGGGGGGGGGACTGGTAGAAACCACTAGCACCCGTACAGCCACTGGAAGACTCATGCATAGAAGAACCCTGAACTGGGGGTGTTCGAGCTGCACTCTGAGCTGGGAGGGAACCAAATGAAGTACGGACTAACTGAGAACCACAGGGACCATGCCACGAAGATGCACCACTATATGCTAGGCGACCTGCCCGAGGAGGCCTGAATGAACGGCCCCTACCCTGCTGAAACTTTCCCCTGAACGGAGCACCACCAGAAATGTTCGAACCACGAGGCCTCTTTGCCTCCATCTCCTCCCGCTCCTGGCGGCGAAAAGACACAATATCTCGAGCTATGTCAACAACATGCTTGAATGAAGCACCCAATACTTTCTCCCGAGTCATAAATATACCGAAGCTGATAAGAAAGACTATCTACAAACCTCCTCACCCTTTCCCTATCAGTAGGGACAATCTCAGAAGCATGCCTAGCCAACTCGAAAAACCTCATCTTGTACTGAGTAACTGATACCTCTCCCTGGCGCAACTGCTCAAAATGCCAGCACTACTCCTCTCTATGGGACTGAGGAACATATTTCTCCAAAAAGATTGTGGAGAACTGCTACTAGGTGAGAGGTGCTGAACCAACCGGCCTACGCCTTTGGAATGAATCCCACCAAGTAAAGGCAGCACCCACAAATTGAAATGTAACAAATGAGACCCCATTGGTCTCCAAAATACCCGCAGTACGTAGTACCCTTTAGCACTTATCTAGAAACCCCTAGGCATCCTCGCCTTCTGTACCGCTGAAAGTCAAAGGCTAAAGTCTACTGAATCTCTCCAACCTGCGCTGCTCGTCCTCAGGCATAACAGGGACCACATAATCCTAGGCCAGAGCAACTGGTTGAGCCGGCGCTGCTCCCGATGCTTGAATACCCTGTGCAGCCTGCTCAGTTGCCTGGGGAGCTGGAGTCTGATTGCCTCTCCCAGCCTAAGCTATGGTGGAAGTAGAAGACATGGCGACTGCCTGAGCCAAACTGATGCACACTGTCAATATTTGAGACAGGGTCTCCTGAAAACACGAAATAACCATAGGCACTGCTGGTGCCTGAGCTTGTTCCGCTGAAACACCATCAGAGGGAACTTGATCCTGATCGATAGAGGGATCCTGTGGTAGTACCCCGGCTGCTGCGCGAGCTGGCCCCTTCCTCTACCACGGCCTCGACCGCGACCTCGACCTCTCACTGGTCTAGCCGGTGATAGGTTACTCTGATCGGTATTGCGTGTCCTCATCATCTGTGAGAGAATGAAACAACGTAAAAGTTCAGATTTCAAGAATCAATAGATTTGCACGAAAGAGTCCAAGAGAGATAGAAATGTTTCCTAAAAGTTCGGCAGCCTCTCGAAGATAAGTACAGACGTGTCCGTACAAGATCCGCAAGACTCTACTAAACCTTCTCATGACCGTTGAGTCCTATGTAACGTAGGCTATGATACCAAACTGTCACGACCTAAAAACCCAGACTGGTCGT
Organism: Nicotiana knightiana; assembly: GCA_005239525.1. Taxonomy (NCBI): domain Eukaryota; kingdom Viridiplantae; phylum Streptophyta; class Magnoliopsida; order Solanales; family Solanaceae; genus Nicotiana; species Nicotiana knightiana. The sequence goes on along the minus strand of ML432246.1, from coordinate 86,087 downwards.
GATGGTGCCTATCGTGGAACTAGGCTTGCCAATAACCACATATGTACAATTTTTTTCAGAATCCTAATCCAATTTCAAACATTTCATAAAATATAGAGAGTTTACTAAATAAAGTAGGCAAATATACAGTGCCACCAACACCAAAACCCGGAGCCAACATGTCATGAGCATCTAAGGAAAATAAGCCATGGATACACTATTATAATACAAAACCTCCGAATAAAAGATAGATAAAATAAGAAGGGAAAACAGAGATGCTGCAGACGCTGAACAATCACCTTTATATTCCCGCAATCCAGCTCCACACGAAAATAAATGGTAATGCTCGGTATCTGCACCTGAATCTGCACACAGGGGTGCAGGGAGTAATGTCAGTAGGCCAACTCAGTAGTAATGAAAATAAATCAAGTCTAAGCAGCAAGGAAACACATAAAATCAATGTCATCAAATCACAATATACACAACCTTATTTTCCAATAGTGTAAACATAGATATATAAACCATCAGGACATAAAACCAACCTCATAAAAGTCCTTTGAAAAATGTTTATTTTCAACAGCTCCAACCCGAAAGATCTAGTATGAAAATGAAATGAATCATATAGAGGCCCCTAGGGAAAAACATATTTCATAAGTTCAGAGTGAAAGTAGTAAAATCATAAGTAGCCCCTCGGGCATGCCTCACAGTCACTCATAATCAGTCACTCAGCACCTCACAGCCAATCATGTCTCCCAATAACTCGGCACGCGGCACTCGGCACTCTGTGCGCTCAATGGGGGTGTGTGCACACTCTGGAGAGGCTCCTTCAGCCCAAGAGCTAATATCAAGCCACCTCGTGGCGTATAATATTCTCACAATCATTCCCTCGGCCTCACTCAGGAGAACCAGTCAAAAGGCCCACTGGGCGAATCAGTAAAACAGGGTATCCGACCAAAAACATCATTTTTAAATCTAAAAGTAGTGTAAATCAGGTTGAGTTTCCAAAATAGTAAGCACAATATGGCTGAGTGAAATCGTCAACAAATAGTGAGGATAACACTAGTAAAAATCCCCCGAGGGGTCAAAAAATATCGGCACGAGGCCCCAAACATGGCTTATAGCTCAAATATTTCAACAATCTTTAAAACATAATTTGACATAAGGTTTTGAGTAAAATATGCAACTTATTAGTTGCCGCGGAAAGGACCTAGTCCAATCCAAAAATCAGTGCGTGCCACTTACTCATCATCTGACATGTGCGCCATTCTAAAATCAGTGAGAAATATGTAGTCCGGGGTTTCATACCCTCATGACAAGATTTAGAACAATTACTTACCTCTACCGGGCCACAACACTAGTCCGCTATGTTCTTGCCTTTCAAATTTGCTCTCGATTGCTCCGAATCTAGCCAAAACCAGTTTAACATCATCAAAATATACCAAAGGAACACAACCCAATCGAAAACTATCAAATTATACAAGAATCTCGAAATTCGGCCAAACCCGAGCCCCCAGCCCACATATCGGAATTCGATAAAATTTGCATCACTAGAATCCCCATCCTCCCACGATTCTATAAATAGAAAGAACACTAAAATCATACCACAATTGCCCACTCAAATCCTCAAAAGAAGAATCCAATTTATGCACCCTTCTTCCCCAAATTTGGGTTTAATTCCAACAATTTTATGGCCTAGTTACTTAGAAAACGACATATAAACGAGTTATGGAGTATAAAACCTTACCTCCCGGTGATTCCCTTCAATTTCCTCTTCAAACCCTCTCAAAAGAGCTCCCAACTCGTTGAACAATGGAGAAAAATGAAATATTCACGCACAAATGGCCTTTTAAAACATTCTGCCCAGCCATTAAATTTTCCTTAGTGCGATCGCGACTCTAGACACGTGATCGCGTTGGACAGACCAACCAACTAATGCGAACACGTAATAGCTCTCCACCCCACACACACACCTCAGAATCCTCTACGCAATTGCATAAACACCCACTCGAATGCACTGCCTTACCTGACCAACATATGCGATCGCAATCCTAACACCAGCAAAAATCTGCCCAGTTTTCAAGCCAATAGTTGGTCCGTTAACCACCCGCAACACACCCGAGGCCCTCGAGACCTCAACCAAACATACCAACATATCCCATAACATCATTCAAACTTAGTCGAGCCTTCGAAACACCAAAAACAACACAACAACACAAAAATCACATCAAATTCAAGCGTTTGAACTTTGGAACTTCAAAATTTCGCCAGCTACGCCGAAACTAACCAAAACACCTCTGATTGACCTGAAATTTTGCACACATATCCAAAATGACATTACGAACCTGCTTCAACTTTCAAAATTCCATTCCGACCCTGATAGCCTATTTTCCACTGCCGACCGAAAATCGCCAAAAATTAACTTTCTCCAATTCAAGCCTAATCCTACATCGGACATCAAAACATCATTCCGAACACACTCCTAAGTACCAAATAATCTAACGAAGCTATCTAAGCCATTAAATTCGCATTCCAAGGTCGTTCACCAATAAGTCAACTCTTAATTGACTTTTCTCAACTTTTAGGCAACTTTAGAAGACTAAATGCCTCAATTCTCACCATGACCACTCCAGACCCCAAACCAACTGACCCAACAGAACAAAAAAACAGGCTAGCAATATATAACAAATGCAGAAATAGGGGAAACGGGGTAAATCTCACGGAACGACCGGTCGGGTCATTACAGCTAAGCAGCTACCTTGACGATCCCTGAAGGCCTGGACTCGGCAAATCAGAAACCGCCATGTCCGGAAACACCTTGATCTGCACACGGGGTGTAGGGTTTAGGGTGACTACAACCAACTAAATAAGTAACAAATCTAAAATTGGGACTGAAAGTAGCGACAAGTTCAAATGTTACAGCTCACATTCAATATTTAACAGTATGGAATGTTACAGAAAATATAATAGTGATACCTCAAAAATTCATAATTTAACATGTAGAGGTAAAAGAATTTATACATGCTTTCAGATTTGCAATAAAACCCAACATAGAACAGGACAGATACATCCCAAATACAAATAAGCCAGGCAGATCTAGCTCAACTATGAATAACTTCTAGCAATTGCGCCCATTGTGGATGTGCAGACTTTTGAGAGGTCGATCCAGCCCAAGAACTTTAATAAGCCAAATCCAAGCATGAGTCAATAAGCTTGCTGCGCTATGCAGCCCGATCCCATAAATATCACTTACTATAAACCCTCAGTCTCACTCAGTCACTAATCTCTCCAATCTATTTGGCTCACCAGAATCATGTTATTCAGCCAAAATAATAATGATATAATATATCAAGTGAAGGACAACAGAGACCGAGACATAATATGCAAATAATAGTTGTGACCAAGTACAAATGGAAAATAGCGAATATAATTCAACATGTAACACGACCTCTGAGGGCCCAACAATACTAACATGTAGCGTAAGCATGATTTCTTACATGACTGATAGCTCAATAGCTCTAACACATGGTAAAAATTTGGGTAACAACAAGATTAATCAACTATTAAGTTTCATATAATCGATACAACCACAATTCTTACGACACACTCTTGTACACCTCAACACAAATCACATAACATGAAATTTGGGGGTTCTTACCCTCAAAACCAAGTTTAGAAGTGTTACCTACCTCAAACTAAGCAAAACTATACTTTTACACGTCCTTACCTCTCGAAACGACCTCCAAATTCCTCGAATCTAGCCACAAATAGTTTGATACAATCAACACGAGCTAAAGAGAACAATTACATATGAAATCACTAAGTTCTTAATTAAAAGTCAAAAAGTCAACTCAAAAGTCGGCACTCGGGCTCACATCTTGGAATCAAACAAAAGTCAAAAAATGAAGCCCATTCAATCACAAGTCCAATCATACCGAATTTAGTAAAATCCAACACCAAATTGATACGCAAATAAGCAATTTAAACTCTCCAAATCCCTAGCTTCAAACTCAATAATTAAACCTCAAAACTGCACAATCTAGTTGGGAAAATCAGTGGGGAACCATATTTATTGAATAAATTTAACCAAAAGTGACTTACTTCAATAATCCATTCAAAATAGCTCTCAAAAATTGCAAAATCCCGAGCTTGAAATGTTCAAATGATGAAAATCACAGAATCCTCGATTTTAATACACTACCGAACCGTTTTCGCTCCACTGGAATACTTAACCACACCTGTGGTTCTGCTTTTGCAGAAATCCCCTTGCTTCTGCGGACATGCCTCAAAGGCTCCCTTTTCTTCTTAGATCCTGCCTTCACATCTGCGCTATTGCAGGTGCGGAATTGCCATCGCACCAACGCGAACTCCCGCACAAGAAACCTTTGCTCTTACGTTCCTCACTTCGCACATGTGAGCACTAGCCAACTCCACTCATGGTCGCTTCAGCGATGGCTGGTGAGCACCTCCAGATTCGCACCTGCGATAAAAACCTTCACAGGTTTGATTGCACCAGACCTAGTGCTTCAGTTGTCTCTTAAACTCCAAATTCGATCCGATAATTGTCCGAACTCGACCCGAGGCCCCGAGATCTCAACCAAATCTACCAACTAGTCCTAAAAGATGATACAAACTTAGTCGAGCCTTCAATTCACATGAAAAAATGCAAAATCCATGAATCATGCATCGATTAAAGCTTAATGCACTTTTTAACTTCCAACTTTTACATTTGATGCTGAAACCTATCAAACCATGTCCGATTTACCTCAAATCGTGTACACAAGTAAAAAGGAAACAATGGACCTACTCCAACTTCCAGAAACCCAATCCGAGCCCAGTAACCACAAAGTCCACTCTCGGTCGAACTTTATAATTTCCAACTTTTGCCATTTCAGGCCTAATTCAACTACAGATTTCAAATTCGCAATCCGGACACACTCCTAAGTCCAAAATCACCCGATGGAGCTAACGGAACCATCAAAATTCCATTATGGAGTCGTTTATACATAGGTCAATATCCAGTCAACTATTTCAACTTAAATTTACAACCTTGAGACTAAATATCTCATCTCATTCAAAAATATCCCCGGCCCCAATCCAACTACCGGTGCAAGTCACATAACAACATCTAAGCAGAGAATGAATAGTAAATGGGGGAACGGGGCTACAAATTTCAAAATGATCGGCCAGGGTCTAGAAACGAACGTTCTTCCTTGAATGAGTCTAGAAATGTACCTGGAGTCTCAAATAGGCACGGGTATTTGCTCGGCATCTCCCGCTCGGTTTCCCAAGAAGCCTCATCAACTGGCTGACCTCTCCACTGCACCTTCACCAAGGCTATGTCTCGTGAGCTAAACATTCAAAACGTCTACCAGCTCCACATGACAAGTCAAATCACCATCCAGCTGAACCGCGCTGAAATCCCAAACATGACACGGATCACCAAATACTTCCGGAGTATAGAACATGAAATACTGGATCGACACTCGACAATCTAGGTGGAAATGCAAGCTTGCAAGCCACCTCTCAAATCCTCTAAAGTACCTCAAACGGCCTAATATACCGAGGGCTTAACTTACCCATTTTCTTGAACCTCATAACACCCTTCATGGGTGACATCATGAGTAGTTCCTTCTCCCTGACCATGTAAGAAACAACACTAACCCTCCGGTCAGCGTAACTCATCTGTCTAGAATGTGCCATGAGAAGCCGACCCTGAAACAATTTAACCTTTTTCCAATGTATCCTGACCCAAGTTAGTACCAAATAGCCTAACCTCACCTGGCTCAAACCATCCCATCGGAGACCGGCACCGTCTCCCATACCAAACCTCATACGGAGCCATTTGAATGCTCGATTGGTGACTATTGTTGTAGGAAAACTCTGCAAGCGACAAAAACTGATCCCAAGAACCCCCGAAATCAATGACACAAGCCCGTGAAATGTCCTCCAATATCTTGAATAGTGCGCTCATACTATCCGTCCATCTGAGGGTGAAATGCTGTACTCAACTCAACATGGGTCCACAACTCACGTTGCACTGCTCTCCAAAACTACAATGTAAATTTCTTGCCCCATGTAAAATGGTGGACACCAGCACACCGTGTAGGCGAACAATCTCGCGGATTTAAATCTTAGCCAGCTGCTCTGAAGTAAGTAGTCCCAACCGGAATGAAGTGCGCAAACTTGGTCAGCTGATCCACAACCACCCAAATAACATTAAACTTCCTCGAAGTCCATCAGAGCCCAACTACAAGATCCATAGTGATACTCTCTCATTTCCACTCTGGAATCTCAAGCATTTGAAGCAATCCGCCCAGCCTCTAATGCTCATACTTCACATGTTCATAGTTAAGGCACCGAGCTACAAACCCCACTATATACTTCTTGATTCTCCTCAATAAATATTGCTGCCTCAAGTCTTGGTACATTTTTGCAACACCCGGATGAATGGAATATCACGAACTGTGGGACTGCTAAAGGATCAACTCATGTTGCCATTCTACGTTAGGCACACAAATCCAACCATACATGCCAAACACCCCATCAACCCCAATAGTAACATACTTGGAATCACCGTGTTGAACTGTGTCCATAAGGACAATCAAATGGGTATCATCATACTAGCGCTCTCTGATGCGATCATATAAGGAAGACCGAGAAACCACACAAGCTATAACCCGGCTAGGCTCTGAAATATCCAATCTCATGAACTGGTTGGTTACAGCGTGCACATCATCTGCAAACGGTCTCTTATCAACATGAATTAATGCAAGGCTGCCCATACTCACCGCCTTTCTACTCAAGGCATCAGCCACCACATTGGCCTTCCCAGGGTGATACTGAATGGTGATATCACAGTCCTTTAGCAGCTCCAACTATCTCTACTGCCTAAAATTTAGATCCTTTTGTTTGCACAACTACTGGAGACTCCGGTGATCCGTAAATACCTCACAAGACACACCGTAGAGATAATGCCTCCAAATCTTAAATGCATGAACGATGGCAACCAACTCCAAATTGTGGATGGGTAGTTCTTCTCATGAGACTTCAAGTGACGTGAAGCATAATCAATTACTCTACCCTCCTACATCAAGACAAACCCAATACCGATATGAGAAGAATTACATTACACTGTATAAGAGCTAGAAGCTGAAGGCAAAACTAGAAATGGCGTTGTGGTTAAGGCAGTCTTGAGCTTCTAAAATCTCTTTTCACACTCATCCGACCACATGAAAGTAGCACCTTTCTGGGTCTATTTGTTCAAAGGAAATATGATAGACGATAAATCCTTCATGAAGTGATGATAAGAACAGCCAAGCCGAGAATGCTCCGAAACTCCGTAGCTGAAGATAACCTAGGCCAACTCTAAACTACCTCTATCTTCTTCGGATCCACCTTAATCGACTCACTAGACACCACGTGCCCTAAGAATGCCACCGAACTAAGTTCGCACTTGGAGAACTTGGCATAAAGCTTCTCCTCCTTCAACCACTGCAACACAATCCTTAAATGGAAGGCATGCTTATCCTTTCTACAAGAGTACACCAGGATATCATGAACGAATACTGTGGTAAACGAGTCGAGATAAGGCTGAAATACACTGTTCATCACATACATGAATGTGGTTGGGGCATTGGTCAGCCCAAAAGACATCACAAGGAACTCATAATGACCATAACGGGTCCTGAATTCCGTCTTTAGATTATCCGAGTTTGATATCTTCAACTGGTGATACCCAGACCTCAAATCAATCTTAGAGAACACCCACGCTCCTTGAAGATAGTCGAATAAATCATCAAAATGCGGCAAAAGATACTTGTTCTAGATTGTAACTTTGTTCAATTGTCTACAGTCGATGCAAGTTTGCATAATACAATACTTCTTCTTCACAACCAGTGCACCATAAGGTGACATACTAGGCCTAGTAAACCCCTTATCAAGAAGTTCCTGAAGCTGCTCTTTCAATTCCTTCAACTCAGTTGGTGTCGTATGGTATAAAGGAATAGAAATAGGCTGAGTGCCCGACACCAAGTCAATACCAAAGTCAATATCCCTATCGGGTGGCATGCCTGGCAGGTCTACAGGAAACACATCCAGAAAGTAACATACCGCCGAAACATAATCAATAGTAGGGGTATCGACACCAACATCCCTCACAAAGGACAAATAAGATAAACATCTCTTCCAAACCATCCGTTGGGCCTCCAAATATGAAATCACCCACTTGGAAACATAATCTAGATAACCTCTCCACTCTATCCTTGGAAACCCCGGTATAGCTAACGTCACGGTCTTAGGTTGACAATCCATAAGAGCATGACACAATTAAAACCAATACATACGTAAGATCACATCAAGATCAACCATACTAAGTAATACGAGATCAACTTTGGTCTCAAATCCCCCAATAGTCACTACACATGACCGATATACACGGTCCACAACAATAGTGTTGCCCACTGGTGTAGATACATGCCAATAAAACTAAGGACTCACGAGGCATATCCAGATAATGAGCAAAATATGATGATACATACGAATAAGTGGAACCAGAGTCAAATAATAGAAGCAACCCTGTGGCATACTGAGATGATACTTGTGATAATTGTGTCTAAAGGAACGACATCTGGCCTGGCATGAATAACATAGAATCGGGCCCGGCCAACATCTGATAGGCCTCCCCCTCTTAGGCGGCCTCTAGCTACCTGAGCCCCAGCCTTAGCTGGCTGTGCAGGTGGTGAAGTAACTGATGCTGAAGTCGTGGACTAAGGCTTTAAAATTGATTGTCTTGCATTTAAATTACTCAAATATTTATTAATTACTCTTGCAAATTATTTTTGGACTACTCAATCATCCAAACTTATTCTTACACCCACATATGATTCATGACATTTTTCAAGTTATTTCATATAATTACATTTTGCATTATTATGATAATTACACAATTTTGAAATAATAGCCTATATTTTATAATTAATTGCATTTGTCATTTTATTCAAGGTAAAAATAAGTTTTTACATTTTTTCTTCTATTTTTCTTGTAAAGTGACTAATATATAAATAAAATCCCAAAATTGGTACGAAGCTTATACGATGTCCAAATCAAAATAGAAGTTACATAAAGTTACTAGCTACTAAAAGGTAGAAAAGCTAAAATCTAATGAACTAGCTATTAAAAAATAATAAGATGAGTGCTTCCTTTCCTATCAGTGTATGTGAATCCAATTTCCAGTGTAAAATACCAAGCAACACCTATCAAGCTCTCAACAGGCACCAGGTATATTGTCCATAGGCTAAAATAATTTCCAAACATCTCCACCACAAAGTTGAAGCCAACATAGTGTTCCAAGTGTATCTACTATACGATCTCCGTGTGCAGTGAATTGTGTGTGTCCAAGTATTAATCATGTGCTAACTCATCTAACTTAACATGTAGAAAAGCCTGGCTGTAGGTAGGCTTTGCAAGGCAAAAGCCAGGCTTGATCTGAGTTTAGGCAGGCTTTGCAAGTATTTAACTATTAAGTTTCATAAATAGCATTTAAATATTTTATTTAACTATTTTATTAAATTATTTTCCCATAATTCCTCGTATTTTAAAATATAGCCCAAACTAGGCCAATTTTTGGACTATATTAATGGCCCAAATCCCTGGCCCATATCACAGAGCTCAAGACAACCGACCCTCTAATTGAACCTGATCGAGGACCCGTTCATTTGACCCACCCGTTTCCTATTTGATCTTGGCCGTTGATCTTAAATGATCAATGGCCCACAATAAACCAATACTTTCCTTATATCTCTGAGCCCCATACCCTAGAGATAATTTTACATTCCTGCCGCCTCTACTCTCTCTACTCCTCTCTTCTTCTTTACAAACCCTAGCCGCCTCCATTCAAATCATATCCCTAATACGATATCACATGGAAAATCTTCCATACCCCCTTTCGTTTTTTCTCTCATATGATGGTTCATACCATTTCCTCAATACTATAGTACTTTGTACTCGATTATTTATGGAAGCTGAATCATTGGATTTTCTTTCAACTCTCATCTTGTACTATCCGTATTTTTATGACCTGATACACTCACTAATACTATTTTTGTTCTTCATCTTGAACTAGGGTTTTCTTGACTTCTCCTAAATTGATTCTGAATAAATTTTGCATAATATTCTTTCCTTTTTGATAATTGATCGGCTGTTTTACCTTGTTTTGGTGTTTAATTTTGCTACTATATAAACCCCTCCTCTAATTCCTTTTGAACAGACCCTAGTAACGGAAATTAACTACTGTACTCTCTTATTCTCTCATTATATACTATTCTGAAATCGAGACTTTGGCCGGCTGAAATCTAAGGCCATTCGAGTTCAATTGTGTTCTTTCCCGGTGCGAACACTGCCCGGAGTTTATTCGAAAAGCTTGGGAATTCTGGTGCACTGCGATTTTGGGGGTTCTACTGCTCAGTACTGCTATTAATCGAATTACTTCTAGAATTTTCTCTTCACTGAAACCTTCATGAATCAACATGCTACTATGTCATATCTTTTTTTTAGCTCTATTTTGCGGTGAAGCTGTTTCATGAATCAATGTTTCTCCTAACATCTAACCTAGCCTAATTTCTAACCCTAATTCTGGCTCTCTTAAGTATTTATAGCTTAGCGCATTTGTGTGTGTTTGAATGCTTATGTCTCTTATTTATTTTGAGTTCATCTTCTGTATTGTCATGGATTCTTGTGATAAACCAAATCCACAAGCAGAATGTGTTCTAATTAAGTCATTTATGTGCAACTTGATATTTCTCTAGAGTTAATTCCTAACCATGTTACTATCCCAAACCTTTTTTCCCTGCTATCTGCAAACTAATCCATGTTCTGTGCTTTGTCTTGTATCTTTGTGATAAATCGAAGTATGCGTTTCAAACTTTTTTAAGTCATTCTTGTCAATCCTCCACTCTTAGAATTGCTTCTAGGATAAATACCAATGTGTAGTTTGCTCTCATGTGAGGTCGACTGAAATGAATCCCATGTTTGCTTGTCCTGTTCCTTTACCAATTATGATGCCTTTAGAATCTTTGTGCCATAGTTATATCCATCATGTTTTGTTTCATGATTAATTAAGTGATATGTTTGCCAAATTGTTCCCACTAGCATGTTGCTATGTTGTTTCCAACTATATTATCATTAGGTTCTCATATTAACTTTCATATAAAGACTATACTCTACATGCTTCTTGCTTATTATTCTGATGGACTATTTTCTAAAGGACTTAGCATGTTTCCGGATCATGTTTTACTTCGAAACTATTTGTAATGATTTTCTACCCTATGGTGCTCAACCTTGTCACTATCAAAATTTTTTTCTGGAATTACAAAGCATAAGCTTGCCTCATATGTGTCTTTTGTACCTTTCCATTTAGCATGATCTTATTTATATGTCTTGGCTAGAGGTTTTGATGGTTACAACTCTAAGAACTAAGTGTTTAAGTTGTCTTATGAGTATTGTGTTATCTGCATAGCTAAACTTAGCTTTCATATGGGTAAATAAGTTTTTCATTGGGCCTAGAAATGGGCCATATGTGTTGTTTGACATGGGCACTGGATTCATGTGCACCCTAGTTGTCTTGTGAGCCCGTGGTTCTAGCCTGCTGTTTGTCGGGAGAGTAAGACTATTGAAGGTCTGGGATATCCCTGGGTTACTTTTTGTATTAGGCTTGTAATTGCTTTAGTGGGCTTGTATCGTTTCTGCACGTGTTTTGGTTTTTTCAAGTGTTTATTGTTTCATTCTTGGGCCTGCAATAATTTGTAAATGAATATTGGGTATTGGGGAAAAAGGGTAAATTGGGTACTTTTTTTCTCGCCTGAATATATAAAAAACATGACTATAGGGTTTTATTTCATTACTTTTTCCTTTATTTCACACGCCCTATTTTCTATACACTAATAGAAAACATGCCTATAGAGACCTAAATGCTTTACCTACGAACATCAATAACATGTCAAAAAGTATAAGTATTTCTTTGTTCACATATTTTGTTTCCTATACACTATTAGAAAGCATGCCTATATGATTCAAATATCATTAATCATTTGCTCAACGTGTGCTATTATTGTGCGATTGTTAGATAACGTGCCTTAGCAATCTAGATACCATGCCTAATGGACATTGGCATCTATCTAAGGTATACGCTTATAAAATCAACATTAGTAATCTGATAACTCATATCACTTTATTGCCTCACCAACGTTTAGAAATCATGCCATTAGGACTTGCAATGTTTTTGCATGCTGCTTATGCACAAAGCTATTTATCAAAATCACATAGGAACCATGTCTATAGGATTTATAGTGTTCTAGTCTGCCCATACGTTATCTTATAAATACAACACTACCTGTTTGACATTGGAATTGTATAGAAATTCTGCCTATAGGATTAAAGGATTCTGAGTCTTATTTTTTAATTGCCCACTGCTTAATCTGACAATCAGTATGCGTGCTTCGTTGTTTATATGTGGAGGCTAAGATGATCAGCTCTTTGTTGTCATCTGCAGTCCTATTTGTTTTTGTATGCACAATTAGTTTTTTCATTTTTAAGCAGCCTAAGTAAGTTTAGAACCACCCAAATAGAGGTCCAAAGCCTCCTGGACCATAGGCATGGGACGGGTAGTGTACGCATAGGATACGACTTACAATTGAATTAGAACGCGTTAGGTAAACAACTTCAACATCATAACCTGGTAGCTGGAGATGATAGTCTGTGCTCGCTGAATAATATGAGCTACTCCTATATTAAAGGAGTTGCGAAGTATTATTTATGTTGCACGGGGTAATCTTTTAAGCTAAAAAAATTAAGACCCCCCTCCTTTATATATTTGTTATTCATAGTTAGTCGTTTAATATAGATCGTCATAGTTGTATCCTCGTAGATTTGTACCAATTCTCATTTGAGTTATAACAAAACTTTTCGACCTTTATATTCTCTTTTGTTTATTTGATCATCTAGCCTAATTTCATAATTCACATAGTCTTGAATTCGGCTGGGACCCACAGTTGTGGACCTCGATGAGTGCCTAACACCTTCTCTTTGAGGTAATTTGAGCCCTTACGAGATCTTTGGTAACGTTGACTAGTAAAACAGCGTCTTTTGCATAATAGGTGCTCTAACGCACCTCAAAGAAGTTAGGTGGTGACTCTTCTCTTTGAACACTCTATCCTATCTCTTCATTTAAAAGAGTTGTTAAATGCCGAAACCCGATTTCCCAAGAAAAAGGGGCGCGACAGCATGGCAATTCTGTTGGGTATTTACACTTAGGCTCTTACCATAATGAACTTGGTTTATGTGGATTTATTTCTTTGTTAAATGAACATCCGTTACCTTACTCACCTTTGTTGGTTTAAATATGCTATGATATGCACATCCCTTCCCCTACTCACCTTTATTTGCTATGACATTCACATCCCTCTCCTATTTACCTTTATTTTCTATGACCGCTCTTCATCTTGTCAAAATTTTTATATCATGCCTGCTTTCTTAACTGCTTTATTACATTCTTGAATATATTCTATGAACTAAATTGACTTCTTCTGTTTTTCTTCTTTGCTACGTGTTCACGTTTAATTTACTATTGTATTTACTGCTTTTACATATTTTATCATGCAAATACTTGGCAACATGTTATTATCTCTGCATAAAGCATGCTTCACATCATACTCCACTTGTGCCAATTATCAACATAGCGGTGCTTGATGAGTGTCCGCGCTCTTCCAAAACTACCCTTTTTAAATCAGAAAGGCTTATTTGCGGTAGACTAGTCTAATCAGCGGTGCAATCAACGGTCCTGTGCCTTTCCCTCTCAAGTTGCCCACCTGAGAGTACCAGTCAAGAGAGAAACCTTACTCCAATATGAGATTTACATGCATCATGTTAAGCCTAGTAAAGGTTAGAACGTTGTTAACATAATAGTCCACTAAGATAATCCTTGTCCAAGTCCTATGAGATTTCGACAATCCCAATGGACACCATAATGTTACGTCCATTACTTGGAGAAAATGTGCCAATGTGTTGATCATTATTGTATAGGTGGTCGAATCTGGAGGGGCAAAGGGCCAATCCTTATTTGTTTGTAGAAAATAAAGCACGAAGTCCCCATGTCCGGCATGGTCCAAAACATCCCACATTTGCTACTTGGCTGGTGGAAAGACCTTGTGTCTTATGACAAGAATCATGTGAGAAGAGTATTGGGTAACCTGCCATCCTTGCTAAACATTCAGCCAAATAGGTCAATGATTGAGGCCGCTTCCATGTTCTGGGATGAGAAAAGGGCCGTCTTTCGATTTGGCAACATAGAAATGACTCCTCCCTTAGAAGAAATAGGAAGCTTCGCTATGTTTCCATGGGATAGACCAGGATTATTAGTTTAGGGAATTACACCTCCCGCGTTTTTCTAAAGATGCTAGGTTTCAAGAAAAATGACGAGTTGTTCTGTTTAAAGAATTCATACATCCCTTTAAAAGTTCTTTACAAACGGTATCTGCATAGCAAGTCATATGGTTTTCATCATGAGGAACTTGACATTACTTCATTGGGTTGGACGCACCACCGGGTTTATGTGTTCAACTTCTGCTTCTTGGGGTTGTTGATATTTCCAATAAAAGGGGAAATGATCCATCCTATCTTAGCCATGTTTGCTAGGACGTTGATGGAAGGCATCGAAGGACAAACGTATTTCATCATTACTATGATCTTAGCTGAAATGTACCTTGCTCTATATCGACGCAAGCAAGGATGTGGACACTTTGAAGGTTGTAATATGTTACTACAAGTTTCGCTATTGGAATACTTTCAGTGAGGAGAATATCGTCAAGAGCATCTGCGACGGTCGTTGAATGATTACATATCTTACCATCACCCAATGAAAATGACATTTATCCCAGACATGTTTGCGCAAACTGGAAATGTTGTAGGTTTGGTTCATTTCTTCAGCAATCTAGCAGACAAGCAAGTACGTTGGATATTTGAATGGTTTCCTAACAGTGAGTTCATCATCAGGTCAAGAGAAAATACTCATTTAGTACTGATCGGGTTGCGAAGAATCTATCCTTATGCTCCTATAAGGGCAAATGAGATAAGTAGGAAGAAAATAGGACATACCTCGGGTTTCCAACATGATCCAGTACAAGGAAGATTTCAAAGGGGACATCATTCCCTTCAAGTTCGAGGCACAACATATATGGAACTAGAAGATCATTGCCGAAAGATAAACCATCGATCCAGATAGGTATCATACCGGTCATGTGTACTTTTATCCATCATGGTGGGTAGACGATATAGAGGAAGATCTCAAGCCAGGAGTAAATCTAGAAAATAGGATCATAGATAATGTTGCCGACGGAGAGATGAAGTATAGGAAACTACGAAAAAGGGTTTTCGCGTCTGAAGCTAGACATATGGAACAACATAAAGTAGACATGGTGGCAATAAACGAATGGAGGGGAATCACCACTAAGTCCACAGAGAGATTGGAATATCTAGAAAAATAATTGATGGAACTTGAGGGAAGATGAGAAAAAGGCTTTCAGATTGTAAAAACACGGATGGAAGTGAAGGAGGGCATCTAGAAAAAGGCTTAATTATTATTGGATATACGCGATCTAGGGAACTTGATCGATGGAGTCAAAAGAGCCAAGCCCGGAGAAGGTCCTTCCGGGACCAAGTAGACTAGGAAATGATGTTCTTTACTTATTTTATAGCTTAACTTTAAACTTCAATTGTAATAAGGCTAAATGCCATTAGAAACATTATTATTATTGTCTATATAGTAAAGGTTTGGCTCATTATGCATTAATAAAATTACACTATTATTTGCATTGATTTTCTCCAAGTCAATGTGTCGCTTAGGCCTACCTCGTGCACAATGAGGTCCCCAAATTAGGTCATGAATTATTGCATGACATTGTGAAACAAGTATAATACTGAAAGCATTCTTTCAATACCCCCTACTAACTTAGTTACCTTTTGATTTTTCTTTATTTTGATTATTAACATTCCCCAAGGTTGGTTCGTGCATACTGACATCGTCGACATATCACACTAGATCCAGAGATCATCCACCAATGGATCCTAAAAGAAAAAACAAGGAAAAATGGAAAATGAATGATTTGGGTGGTATCATAAAGGATAACACTACCATGGAAGAGAATGTCGAAACTTTAGATGGCCGAAGTACTCCAGTGGAGAATGAACTGATCTTACGTCAAGAACAGAAAATCCTAGAACTACAAGGAGAACTTGAGCAGGTTCAAAACTTGGCAAACATTTCTCTTACCCTTAATGTCCCTGATATTAACCAGCAAAATCCATCTATCCGGAACCAAATACCACCGCAAAACACACAAAACCAAAACCTGCCACAGAACCCTCCTACACAACATCAGTACCCCACACCTCCTCAAACGATAACCCTCCCCAAATACCAACTCCTCAATAACACCCTCACCATCAAAGTCAATACCCACATACCACCTCTTCTCACACTCCACAGAACGCACCACAACCTACTCCTGATCCCCAAAACTCAACAAATGACCACCCTTATGCCCAGATTCTCATAGTCCATCAAAGAAATTCAATATATGTGGAAACCTTACCCCAGGCCTCGCAAAAAACCCTATACATACCTAAATTGACCGAGAAAGATCTGTTTATAAAGAACATGGCGGAGGAACTCAAGAAGCTCACTGTCAGAGTTCAGTGTGTTGTAAGTGGTAAAGGAATCGATGGTTTAAACTATAAAGACTTGTGCATTTAGCTAGATATGGAATGGCCAGTGGGTTACAAACCTCCCAAATTTGAAATGTTCAACAGAACTAGTGATTCGAAATTGCATCTTAGGACATATTGTGACAAACTTGTAGGAGTGGGCAAAAACGAACAAATCTACATGAAACTGTTCATGCGAAGCCTCACAGGAGATGCGTTGTCTTGGTATATCATCCAAAACCCGAAGAAGTGGGTTAGTTGGGTAAGCATGGCATTAGACTTCATGGACAGATTCAGGTTCAACACGGAAAACGCACCAAACATGTTCTATATTCAAAACCTCAAGACAACACCAATAGAAACCTTCCGTGAGTATGCTACTCGGTGGAGATCTGAAGCTGTGAAAGTAAGACCAGCACTCGAAGAAGAACAAATGAACAAGTTCTTCGTCAGATCTCAAGATCCCCAATGTTATGAAAGGTTGATTGTTATTAAATCAGAAATTCTCCGAAATCATCAAGCTGTGAGAAAGAATAGAAGGGATTAAGAGTAGGATGGTGACAAATTTCAAGGAACTATAGGACATATATAAAGTTTTTCAATCGGGAGGTATTTCGAAGAAGAATGAAGTATGTGTCGTAATGGTAGCCCAGGGTCCTATGTCTCCTCCCACATACCAACACACCTCCACCAACATACCAACCTTCACCCCTCAGATACCAACAACCTACTACCAACTACCACGCCTATAATACTCAAACCGCATATTACCATTCACCTCAACTCACTCGTCAAAGCTACCAAAAACCACGACCAAACTTCAATCGCAGACTACCTAGACAATACACCCCAATTGCTGAACCCATGAACCAACTATATGAGAGACTAAAGGCTAGTGGTTATGTCACTCCCATCCTTGTTGTTGCTATGGAGAATCCTTCTCAGCAGATTAACCCCAACAAAACACGTGCATATCATTCAGGCATGAAGAGTCATACAATTGATTAGTGTCACACACTAAAAGACTAGATTCAGACACAGATCGACAATAAGGTCACATAGGAAAAGGAAGTTGCACTAAATGTGCGTAACAAATGTCTCCCGAATCAAATAGGTGAATGTGTGAATGTGGTAAAGATTGACAAAGAATGGGATCCGGAGGGGTCAATCGGACTCATTAGATAGGAAGATGATCCTAAAACTTCTATGGTTACCCTTACACCAGTTGTGGTACAAACCCAAGCACCGTTTGAAGTCGAGGTAACTACACCCTTCACTATGATGGTAGCTCACACACCATCCTACAAGTCTGATGTTATCCCATGGGATTATGTTGCGGAAGCAAGGAGAAAAATAAAAGCAAATATGGAAGAGGTAGGTGCAGCACAAGGCATGACTAGAACTGACAAAATTTTTACACTTGAGAATTTGGGAGTACCAAGAAAGGAAGTTGTATCTAAGCAACATTTTGTCGAGACTAGAACTGATGACCTCTGGATAAAAGTTCAAGGAAGAGAATATTCTGTTATCGATCATTTGAACAAAACTCCCGCTCAGGTATTCATCTTGTCACAGCTCCAAAACTCCGACACATACAGGAATCCCTTGATAAAAGTGCTGCATGAAGATTATGTACCCACCATCATCACTAGTGGGGCCATATATATCACGGTGCGATTTGAGGATAAGTTCATCGCTAGGGTCCTCATAGATGGGGGTTCCAGTCTCAACATATGCCCACTAACTAATCTAAAGAGTATAGGGAAAGTCCTGCACAAGATACAGATGGGAAGAATGAATGTAAAGGCGTTTGATGGATCCCAAAGAGCCACACTCGAAGAAATCAACCTCAGCATATAGACGGGGCCCACCTGGTTTGATGTCGAGTTCCAAGTGCTGGATATATATGCTACCTACAACCTATTATTGGGACGACCCTAGATACATGCAGCCGAGGCAGTAGCTTCAACTCTGCATCAGGATGTGTAGTTTGAATGGAATCATCAGGAGGTAATTATCCATAGAGATGGAAGTTACCCAATCTAGACCAATAAGACTATTCTAGTCGTCAAAAATAGGAAGATGTTGGGTGGAGAGACGTACCATCGCATTGAGCGAGTCAACGCAATTGAAAAGGATTGATGGTCGAGCAACACCATAGAAAGCATTCTACTATGGACATGGTATGAACCTATCAAAGGTCTCGAAAAAGTCCTTCAAGGGATCACCAAACATTTACAACCGCAGCATCATGGCACAACTTTTGGGCTCGGATATGAATATACTTGGCAAGAGTAACAGGATTGGTCGCTACCATGGCATGGTCATTATTATCCACTGGAACAACTTGTACCATCTCTGCACCAGACATTCCAACAAGCAGACATGATATGGGGATTTGATGAAGATGAAGTCTTAGCTGGCATTAAGAAATTGTTTCTAGATGAAGAAGATATAGACTGCGGCGCAATAGTTGATGATGAGGAAGAGGAGGAGGAAGACATTATCCATTGAAACCGTGGAGAAAGGAGTTTTTTCCAAGAACTGGGTTGCTGCACCACCCCGGGCCTGTCGAGTTCCTGAGTAGCTTGGCAAATTAACATCAATTAATTTAAAAAGTATAAGTATTTTTTTTTGAAATAATTTCTATTCGAGCCGAACTTGTTGGAGTTTTTTAGATTTTATTAATACATTGCTACTTTTTGTATTTATTATTATTCTCTAAATTTTTCTTCACAACATTATTATTACCTATCCCAATAAACCTACGACTGTAATGAGATAACACAACATAAGGATAATGATTCGGAGGATCTCGAAGATGATATAATACCTGAGGAAATCATCAGTGAAGTGAAAAATTTGAAAACAAACCAAAGTCTAATTTGGACGAAACTGGGGCAGTTAACTTAAGGGATTCCAAAATGGTCAAGGAAACATGTATAAGTATTCACCTATCACCGTCAGAGAAGTAAGAGTATGCTAGATTCCTAAAAGAATATGAAGATATCTTTGCATGGTCCTACGGTGACATAACTGGGTTGAGCACATCCATAGTGGCTTGCAAGCTACCCACTAATCCCAGGTGTCCACCGGTAAAGCACAAGCTCAGAAAGTTCAAGCCTGATATGAGTTTGAAGATAGAAGAGGAGGTCACCAAGGAAATTAAATCCAAGGTTCTTAGAGTGGTCAAATACCCGACTTGGTTGGAAAACATTATGCCAGTTCCGAAGAAAGATGGGAAAGTCAGAGTGTTTGTTGGTTACCGAGATCTAAACAGAGCAATTCCCAATGATGGTTTCCCGTTTCCCAATATACACATATTGATTGACAACTATGCTAAGCATGAACTCCAATCAGTTGTGGATTGCTTCGAAGGATACCATAAGATTTGAATGGATGAAGAGGATGCTGAAAAGATAGCCTTCATCACGCCGTGGGGAATATACTATTACAAAATGATGTCGTTTGGTATGAAGAGCGCTGGAGCCTACATGAGAGCCATGATAACAGTTTCTCACCACATGATAGATAAGGAAATAAAGGTGTACGTGGATGACGTTATCATCAAATCTAAAATGAGTATGGACCACATAACGGACCTGAAAAAATTCTTTGATCGGCTTTGAAAAACTGAATCCTGCATAGTGTGCCTTCGAAGTCCTAGTAAGAAAATTTTTAGGATTCATCGTCAGTTGTACAGAGATTGATTTACACTTGTATAAAGTCGAAGAAATCCAAGACTTGCCACCTCCGAAGAATAAGAAAGAGGTTATGAGCTTTTTAGGGCATCTCAATTGTATCATCGCTTCATAGCATAATCAATCGTGATATGAGAGCCAATTTTCAGGATGCTGAGGAAAGATGTTATAATAAGCTGGACTGGAGAATGCCAGAAAGCATTCGAAAAAATCAAGGATTATTTACCTAAACTGCTTTTTCTGGTCCCACCAGAACCAAGAAGACACCTATTGCTTTATTTTTCCGTATTGGACAAAGATTTAGGTTGCATTTTGGGACAACATGATGATACTGGAAGGAAGGAGCAGGAAATATATTATATGATCAAGAAATTCACACATTACAAAGACCAGTACTCTTTTCTGGAATGCACCTACTGCGCTTTGATGTGGATGGCACATAAGTTAAGGCATTATTTTTGTGCATACACTATATATCTTATATCAATGATGGATCCGCTAAAATACATCACTCAGAAACTCATGCCTATGGGTAAGTTAGAAAAGTTGCAAATATTGCTCAGTGAGTTCGACATAATCTACATAACTCAGAAGGCGGTCAAAGGGCATGTTTTGGCAGATCATCTGGTAGAAAATCCCGTACACGGAGAATACAAACCATTGAAAAATGTCTTTTTCCTATGAGGAGGTATCATTTGTAGGAGAAGATATCACCAAGTCATATGATGGTTGGAGAATGTTCTTCGACGGAGCAAGAAATTTCAAAGGAGTAGGTATCGGAGCTGTCTTAAAATCAGAAACCGACCGACACTATTTGGTATCGGCAAAACTCAGGTTCCTGTGTACTAAGAATATGGCAGAATGTGAGACTTCTATCTTGGGGCTTAGGTTGGCCATTTACATGAACGTTTAGGAGCTGCTGGTAATAAGAGATTCAGATCTTTTAGTGCACCAGGTTGTAGCGTAATGGGCTACAAAGAACACCAAAATATTTCCATATTTGCACTGTGTCCAAGAGTTGATCAAAAGGTTCACAAAGATATAATTCAAACATGTTTTGAGGATTCAGAATGAGTTCGTAGCTGCATTAGCCACTTTATCTTCCATGATACAACACCCAGAAGAGAATTTCATCAATCTTATACCAATAGGAATTCATAAGCACCCAGCTTATTGTGCTCATATTGAAGAAGAGATTAACAAAAATCCATGGTTCCACGACATTAAGGAATCCTTGGGAATGGAAGAATATCCAGAGCAAGATACCATACTCAAAAATGCACATTTCGAATGTTAGCCCACTGTTTCTTTCAAAGAGGGGGAATTATACATATAAGGACTCCAGACCTGGAATTACTACGGTGTGTCAACTTCAAGGTGAAATCCAGACTACTCAAAGAAATATATGCTGGAACCTACGGACCACAAATGAATGGTTTCATTTTAGCCAAGAAGATATTAAGAGCACGGTATTTCTGGATGACTAGGCAAACAGATTGCATCAAGTATGTTTAGAAGTTCCACCAATGCCAGATACATGCCGACATGATACGAGTACCACCCAATGAACTCAACTCAACAAGTTCACCTTGTCCTTTCTCGACTTAGGGTATGGATGTCATCGGCCCCATCGAACACATTGCTTCAAAATGGCATAGGTTCATTCTGGTGGCATAGACTACTTCACAAAATGGGTTGAAGTTACATCTTATAAAGTTGCTACTAAGAAGGTCGTAGTGGATTTTATTTTGGACTGCATTGTTTGTCGGTTCGGAGTACTAGAGTAAATCATCACTAATAACGCTTCCAATCTCAACAGTGATCTGATCCATGTGTGAAACCTTCAATATCAAGCATAAGAACTCCACAACATACATGCCGCAAATGAACGGAGCCATAGAAGCCACCAACAAGAACATTAAGAAGATATTGAGGAATATGGCAGACAATTACAAACAATGTCATGAGAAGCTGCCATTTTCTCTGCTTGGATATCGTACCACAGTTCACACATCAACTGGGAAACTCCATACCTATTAGTTTATGGTACTGAAGCGGTTATTCCTATTAAAGTATAAATCCCATCTCTAAGAATTATACAAGAAGCTGAGCTCGGCGATGTAGAATGGGTACAGAGCCGCTACGAAAAATTAGCTCTCGTTGATGGGAAGAGAACGAATGTGGTATTGTAACGAACCGACCGGTCGTTCCCTGAGATTTACCCTATTTCCCCCATATTTTCATTTGTTATATATCGCTATCATGTTTTTGACGTGTTGGGAAAGTTGGTTTGAGTCCGAAATGGTTATGGTGAGAGTTTAGGCATTTAGCCTTTTAAAATATCCTAATAGTTGAGAAATTCAACTGAGAGTTGTCCTATTGGTGAACGACCTCGGAATGTGGATTTTATGGCTCGGATAGCTTTGTTGTTAGGTGATTTGGGAAGAGATGGAAGTTGAGTCCCAGGTTCATTGGGCCATTTGAGGTGCTTCATAGGGTTGGGGAGGTGGCTTATAGGCTTTCTATGCCTCCTAGTTTATCGAGTATTCATCCAGTATTCCATGTTTCGATGCTCCGGAAGTATTTTGGTGACCCTTCCCATATTTTGGACTTCAGCACGGTTCAGCTCGAGGGTGGTATGTCATATGCGGTAGAACTAGTGGCTATTTGGGGTCGACAGGTCAGGAAGCTGAGGTTTAAGGATATTATTTCAGTAAAGGTTCAGTGGAGAGGGCATTTGGCCGAGGATACCACCTGGGAGACCGAGCGCGTGATGCGAGACAGATATCCTCACTTAATCGAGACTCAAGGTATGTTTCTAGACCCGTTCGAGGAGGAACGTTTGTTTAAGAGGGGGAGGATGTAACGACCCGGCCGGTCATTCCATGAGATTTACCCCGTTTCTCCCATATATGCATTTTTTATATATCGATGTCCTGTTTTTGATGTGTTGGGACAGTTGGTTTGGGTCCGGAATGGTTATGGTGAGAGTTTAGGCATTTAGCCTTTTAAAGCAGCCTAATAGTTGAGAAAGTCAACTGAAAGTTGACCTATTGGTGAACAACCTCGGAATGCATATTTTATGGATCAGATAGCTTCCTTAGGTGATTTGGGACTTATGAGTGTGCTCAAAATATTTTTGTGGTGTCCGGTGTAGAATTAGGCTTGAATTGGCAAAAGTTGGTTTTAGGTGATTTCCGGTCGATAGTGGAAAATAGGCTATCGGGGTTGGAATGGAATTTCGGAAGGTGGAGCAGGTTTATAATGTCATTTTGGATATTTCTACAAAATTTCAGGTCAATCGGAGGTGTTTCGGTTGGTTTTGGCATAGTTGGCAAAATTTGGAAGTTTCGAAGTTCATTGGCTTGAATTTTATGCGATTTTGGTGTTGTTGTGTTATTTTTGGTGTTTCTAAGGCTTGACTAAGTTTGAATGATGTTACGGGATATGTTTGGTTGAGGTCCCGAGGGCCGAGGGTGTGTTTCGAGTTAACAGACCAATTCTTGGTTTGAAATTTGGGCAGATTTCTGCTGGTGTGAGGTTCTGGTTTCCTTCCACACGATCGTGTGAGGATGTTTGCGATCGCGTAGGGTTAAATAGAGAGGCAGGCATTTTTTTCTACGAGATCGCATAGTTAGGTTTGCGATCACGTAGGTTGGTCAGGTTAGGGAGTGCGATCGCGTGGGAATTCCTGCGATCGCTTAGGGTATTTTGAGGAGCGTGTGTGGGGTGGAGAATTGTTCTATGCGATCTCGTGTTTTTGTCTGCGATCACATTGGTTATTTGGTCTGTGAATTGTGATCGCATGCCAATTTTTGCAATCGCAGTGAAGAAAAGATATTAGCTGGGCAGAATGTTCAAAAGGCCTGTTGTGCGAATTGGCTTATATTTTTCCTCCATTTTTGACGAGTTGGGAGCACTTTTGAGAGGATTGAAGAGAATCACTTGGAGGTAAGGTCCGTAACTTCATAACTCGTTTTTAGTTCGATTTCTAAGCGATTAAACCATAGAACTTGCTGGAATTAGACCCAAATTGGGGAAGAAGGGTGCATGGGAAAATTTATTTTTCTTTTGAGGTTTTGAGTGGGCAATTGTGGTCCGATTTTGGCGTTCTTGGTATGTATAGAATCATGGGACAACGAGGATTCTAATGATGTAAAAATTATCGAATTTCGAGACGTGGGCCTGGGGCTCGAGTTTGGCCGAATTTCGAGATTTTTGGGTAATTTGATAGTTTTCGATTGGGTTGCGTTTCTTGGTTATATATTGATGATGTTGAACTGGTTTTGCCTAGATTCAGAGCAATCGGGAGCCAATATGAGGGGAAAGAGCACTGCGGACTAGTGTTGTGGCCCGGTAGAGGTAAGTAATGGTTATAAATCTTGTCCAGCGGGTATAGAACCCCGGGCTACATATTTTCTTACTGATTTTAGAAAGGGCATACATGTCGGAGGACGGGTATGTGGCGCATACTAATTTTCTGATTGGACTACGTCCTCTCCACGGCAACTAATGAGTTGCATATTTACTCAAAACTTTATGTTAAATTATGATTCTAAAGATTTGTGAAATATTTGGGCTATAAGCCGTGTTTGGGGGCCTCGTGCCGATCTGTTTAGACCTTTTGAAGGCTTTTTACTGCTGCTTTCCTCACTATTTGTTGATGATTTCACTCAGCATCATTGTGCATACTATTTTTCGAAACTCAGCCTGATTTACACTACATGAGCATTAAAATGATGTTTTGGGTCGAGTACCCTGTTTTACTGATTTGCCCGAGGGGCCTTTGAGTGGTTCTACCGAGTGTGGCCGAGGGCCAAGAGTGATGGTGAGGTGCTGAGTGACATTAGCGCTTGGGATGAAGGAGCCCCTCCGGAGTCCGTACACACCCCCAGTGAGTGCACCGAGTGCCGAGTGACGAGTGATTGGGAGGCATGAGTGACTGTGAGGTGCTGAGAGATGGCCAGGTGCTGAGAGATGGCGAGGTGCTGAGTTATTGTGAGGCTTGCCCGAGGGGCTGATTATGATACATTTTTTTGCCAGAGGGGCTACTTATTATTTTACTACATACATGTGCATACCAAATCCTTTGTTTTAAAGTTGTTAAAAATGTGCATTCTTTAAGGACCTTTTTCTAAAGTTTATTTTAAGGCATGATGATTTCGTATATCAATGTTATACTATTGGAAAGTAAGGCTGTGTATATTGTGACTTGATGGCATTGATTTTATGTGTTCCCTTGCTAGTTACACTTGATTTATTTTCATTACTACTCAGTTGACGTACTTACATTACTCCATGCACCTCTGTGTGCAGATTTAGGAGCAGATATCGAGCATTAGCCTTTATTCCGCAGCGGAGCCGGATTACGGGATATAGAGGTAGATGTTCAGCGTCCGCAGCATCTATGTTTTCCCTTCTTGTTGTATTTAGCTTTTGATTCGAATGTTTTGTATTATAATAGTTTATTTTTCCTTATTTCTCTAGATGCTCATGACATGTTGGCTCCGAGTTTTAGGGTTGGCAGTATTGTATAATATTGGCATATTATATTAAAAACTTTATGTATATTTTTATGAAATGCTTGAAACTTGAATGGGATTTTCAAAAGAAATTGCGAACATGCGGTAGTCGGCTAGCCTAGTTCCATGATAGGAGCCATCATGGACGGTTAGTATTTGGGATCGTGACAGGTATGTCACGGTCAACTCTACCAGAACAGAATGGCAAGATCTTTCAACAAAAAGGTCAGACCAAGGCAATTCACACTAGGGAAATTGGTGCTAAAGCGAATCTTTCCACATCAAGAGGAAGCCAATGGGAAGTTCTCACCTAATTGGCAAGGTCCCTACATGTTTCATCGGGTAATAATAGGAGGAGCACTTGTACTTGCAGAAATAAACAGAGAGATTTGGACAAAACCTATCAATTCAGATGCATCCAAGAGATACTATGTCTAAGATTATTTGCATTTTCCATTTGAATTAACTGAACTATGCTTGAACTGATTCCTGTTTAAGAGGGGATATGTAGTCAAACATGTGGGTTCGGTCATATTTTAATAAGATCTTTATTTTCCCAAATATCAGAAACTGGGCAAGCTCGCTAGTTCAACCGACTTCATCATGTATGGAACAACCCGAGAACGTGTTGTAAGAAGTATGCACATAAACTGGGCAGGATTTTTAGGAGGACACTAAAAATTTTAAAGCAAGGAGGTTGCAATGTCTCTAAATGCATCACAGTCGCCGGTTCATCTAATTTATTTAATCACGCACTACCATATATTTCAAACAACTATATTTCTGCAAATATTTATCAAATGCATAAATATTTTTTTTTAAAAACATTGTTTCTATGACCGCCAGATGTTACTCAGGGTAACTCAGGCAGGACCTCAAGAATAGAGTGAAATCAAAGCAAGGAGTCAAGAGAACGAACCGACATTCCCGTCATGAAACTCACTATTTTTCTTTAAATGCAGGCATGATAAACATAGCAGTGATATTTGAGAATACATACACACAACAAATCACTACTTTCATGATGACAAGTTTCCAAACGCAAACTCATTAGGCTATGATATACTTCACTCTCTCGCAACCACTCATTGCTTTTCTTGCATAAGGCTAAACACTGTCTTTCCTTACATGAGACTAAGCACTATCTCCATTTCTTGCATGAGGTTAAGCATTGCCTTCATAAATCCATATAGCCCCTTTCCCTGCACTAGACTAAACATTGTCTCCATTTCTTGCACGAGGCTAA
The DNA here is from genome assembly GCA_005239525.1 of Nicotiana knightiana. Taxonomy (NCBI): domain Eukaryota; kingdom Viridiplantae; phylum Streptophyta; class Magnoliopsida; order Solanales; family Solanaceae; genus Nicotiana; species Nicotiana knightiana. The sequence goes on along the minus strand of ML432246.1, from coordinate 58,887 downwards.
GCGTTGCCTCAATAATTGCATGAGACTAAATATTTTCTCCATTTCTTGCATGAATCTAAGCATTGCCTCCGTAATTGAATAAGGTTAAGCACTGCCTTTCCCTATATGAGACTAAGCACTGTCTCTAATTTTTTAATGAGGCTAAGTATTTCCTCCGCAATTGTACAAGGCTAAGCACTACCTTTTCTTTGCACAAGACTAAGCCCTGTCTCCCTTCCTCCTCATGAGACTAAGCACTGTCTCCATTTCTTTCATGAGGTTAAGCATTGCCTTCGTAATTTTATAAGGCTAAGCACTGACTTTCTTTGCATGAGGCTAGGCCTTGTCTGTCCTCCTTTGCATAAGACTAAACATTGTCTCCACTACACTACGTAAGGTCAAGCACTATCCCCTTTATTCACAGAAGGCTAAGCACTGCTCTCATCTTATACATGACTAAGCCTTGTCTTGTATCGTCCTCGTATATGACTAAGCATCATATCTATGCATTTCATAGGCTGAAACATCGCCATTTTGTCCAAATGCATCATAGTTTGAGGGCACCATCCGCATAGTCGAAAGACATCATTCCATGGCCCGAGGATCTCCTGAAACTTCACACCATTATTTAAAGGCATCATAGGCCAGAGGCACAATCATCATGGCTCAAGTGCACCATCCCATGGCCTGCAAATTCCTTATCATGCGCTTCATGGCCCAGGACATCATAGTCTAAGGAAACCATCCTTAGCGTCCAAAGAACACCTTCATGGTTTAAAAGGAATTTCCATCATGTTTAAATTTTTGCAATGACCTATATTTATTCGCATGCGCCGCATTTTAAGTTTTGCAGGTAACTTGGGAGGTAAATGTTGTACAAACGGGAGAAATATTCACTCCGATTTCTATTCCTAATGTTCATATCCTTTAACTTCTTCAAACGTAACTGACGGTCCATATTTGCCTACCTTTTACTCTATAACCGTTCAAATATAATTGACGGGTAAATCGGGGCAGCAGTTGATACTCAATTTTGCCCTCACATTTTTCCAAATAATATACATTTTAAAAATGTCCTTTTTCTTTCATTATTTAATTTACAATATTTATGCAAGCATTTTTTATATTGTTCAGTCATTTTTAAGGCTTTAAAATTGATTATCTTGCATTTAAATTACTCATATATTTATTAATACTCCTGCAAATTATTTTGTGATGACTTAATAATCTAAATTTATTTTTACACCCACACACATGTTTCATAACATTTTCAATGTATTTCATATAATTTAAATTTTCATTTGTATGCTAATTATGCATATTTGAAATAATATTCTATATTTTATAAATAATTGCATTTGTCATTTTATTCAAGCTGAAAATACGTTTTTACATTTTTATAATATTATTTTTTTTTAATATTAAGTTTCATAAATAGCATTTTAATATTTTATTTAACTATTTTATTAAATTATTTTTCCTTAATTCCTCATATTTTAAAACATAGCCCAAATTAGACCAATTTTCGGACCATATTAATGACCCAAACACCCCAAATCCCTGGACCAGTTCACAGATCTCAAACCAAATGACCTACTAACTGAACCTAGTCGAGGACCCATTCATTTGACCCACCCTTTTCATATTTGATCTTGGCTGTTCATCTTAAATTATCAACGACCCACAATAAACCAACAATTTCCTTATATCTCTCAACCCCAAACCCTAGAGACAATTTTACATTCATACCGCCTCTAGTCTCGCTACTCCTTTCTTCTTCTTTACAAACCCTAGCTGCATCCATTGAAATCCTATCCCTAATCGGATACCACATGGAAAATCTTTCATATCCCTTTTCCTTTTTTGCTCACATGATAATTCCTACCATTTCCTCAATGCTACATTACTTGGTACTCGATTATTTAAAGTTGAATCATTGGGTGTTTGTTCAACTTTGATCTTGTACTATCCTCATGTTTATGACCTAATACACTCACTACTAGGCCATATGGGTCTGATTCAGTGAGACCTGTTACTATTTTAGTTCTCGGTTTTGAACTAGGGTTTGCTTGGATTCTCCGAAATTGATTCTAAATCAATTTTGCATGCTATTCTTTCCTTTTTAATGATTGATTGATTGTTTTCGTTGTTTGTGTGTTTAATTTTGCTACTATACAAATACCTCCCCTAATTAATTTTGAACAAACCTTAGTGACCGAAATTAATTAATGTACTCTCTTATTCTCTCATTCTATACTACTCTGAAAATCTGAGACTTTCGCCGGCTGAAATCAAAGGACATTCGAGTTCGATTGTGTTCTTTCTCGGTGCGAGCACTGCTCATGGTTCATTAAAAACCCTTGGGAATTCTGATGCACTAGGATTTTTTGGGTTCTATTGCTCTTTTCTACTGTTAATTGAATTACTTCTGAAATTTGCTCTTTTCGTTTGTTTGTTTGTTAACTTATTAATGGTAAATACCTTTTGACCTTGCAATTACATTCTCTATTTGCTTGTGTTCATACTATGTATATTTATGTCATTGAAACCTTCGTGAATCAACATGTTACTATTTCATATCTATTTGTAGCTCTATTTTTCTCTAAAGCTGTTTCATGAATCAATGTTCCTTCTAGTATCTACCTAGCCTAATTTCTAGCCCTAATTCTGGTTCTCTTAAGCATGTCTAGCCTAGCGCATTTGTGTATGTTTGAATGCTTATATCTATTACTTATCTTGAGTTCGTCTTCCGCATTGTTCTGTATTTTTGTGATAAACCCAATCCACAATCATAATGTGTTCTAATCAAGTCATTCGTGTGGAACTTGATATTTCTCTAGAGTTAAGTACTTATCATGTTACTAGCCCAAATCTGCATTCCCTGCTATCTGTAAACTAATGCATGTTCCCTATATTGTCTTATATCTTTGTGATAAATCAAAGTATAAGTTTCAGACTTTGTTAAGTCATTCCTGTCAATCCTGCACTCTTAGCATTGCTTCTAGGATAAATATCAATGTGTAGTTTGCTCTCATGTGAGGTCGACTGACATGAATCCCCATGTTTGCTTGTCCTGTTCTTTTACCAATTATGAGTCCTTTAGCATATTTGTGCTATAGTAATATACATCATGTTGCGTTTTTCATGATCAATTAGGTGATATGTTTGCCAAATTGTGCCCACTAGCATGGTGCAATGTTGTCTGAAACTATATTCTCATTAGATTTTCATATTAACTTTCATATAAAGATTGTACTCCACCTGCTTGTTGCTCGTTATTCTACTGGATTATTGTATAAAGGTCCTTAGGTTGTTTCTTGATCATATTTTACTTCAAAACTCTTTGAAATGATTTGTTGTCCTATGGTGCTCAACCTTGTCACTATCAAATTATGTTTCTCGAATTACAAAGCATAAGCTTGCATCATATGTGTCTTGTGTACCTTTCCATTTAGTAGTATCCTATTTATATGTCTTGGATATATTTGTTGATGGTTATAGCTCTAAAAACAAAGTGTTTAATTTTTCTAATGAGTACTATGTTATCTGCATAGCTAAACTTAACTTTAATTTGGGACAATAAGTTATTCATTGTGCCTAGAAATGGGCCACGTGTGTTGTTTGACCCGGGCACTGGATTCAGGCGCACACCCTAGTTGTCTTGTGAGCCTGTGGTTGGGATTGTAATTGCTTTAGTGGACCTGTATTCGCTTCAGCCTATGTTTTGTTATTTTCAGGTCTTACTGATTTATTCTTGGGCCTGTAATAATTTATAAATAATTATTAGGGATTTAGTAAAAAGAAAAAATTGGGTACTTTAATTCTCGCATGAATGGGTAGAAAAAATGCCTATAGGGTTTTATTGCTTTACTTGTTGATTTGTTTGACACGCACTATTTTCTTTAAACTGATAGAAATCATGCCTATATGGACCTAAATGCTTTACCTACAAAGATAAAAAAACATGTCCAAAAGTATAAGTATTTCCTTTGTTCTCGTGTTTTTTTTTCTATACATTATTAGACAGCATGCCTATAGGATTCAAATATCATTGATCATTTTCTCAACTTGTGCTATTACTGTGCGAATGTTAGATAATGTGCTTTGCCAATATAGATACCATGCCTATAGGACACTGACATTTATCTAAGGTATACTCTTATAAAATCAACAGTAGTAATCTGATCACTCGTATCACTTTATTGCCTCACCAATGATTAGAAATCATGCCATTAGGACTTGCAATGTTTTTCCACGCTGCTTATGCGCAATGCGATTAATCATAATCATATAGGAACCATATATATAGGATTAATAAAGATCCAATCTGCCGTTACATTAGTAATCTGATCACTCGTATCACTTTATTGCCTCACCAGCGATTACAAATCATGCCATTATGACTTGCAATGTTTCTCCATGCTTCTTATGCGCAATGCGATTAACCATAATCACATAGGAACCATATTTATAGGATTAATAACGATCCAATCTGCCCATACATTAGCCTATAGATATAGCACTGGATCATATTTTACTTCAAAACTCTTTGAAATGATTTGTTGTCCTATGGTTCTCAACCTTGTCACTATCAAATTCTGTTTCTAGAATTACAAAGCATAAGATTGCGTCATATGTGTCTTGTGTACCTTTCCATTTAGCAGGATCCTATTTATATGTCTTGGCTAGAGTTGTTGATGGTTACAGCTCTAAGAACAAAGTGTTTAAGTTGTCTAATGAGTACTATGTTATCTGCATAGCTAAACTTAGCTTTCATTTGGGACAATAAGTTATTCATTGTGCCTAGAAATGGGCCATGTGTGTTGTTTGACCTGGGCACTGGATTCAGGCGCGCACCCTAGTTGTCTTGTGAGCCTGTACTTGGGATTGTAATTGCTTTAGTGAGCCTGTATTCGCTTCAGCCTATGTTTTGTTATTTTCAAGTCTTTATTGATTCATTCTTGGGCCTGTAATAATTTGTAAATAATTATTAGGGATTTAGTAAAAAGGAAAAATTGGGTACTTTAATTCTCGCATGAATGGGTAGAAAACATGCCTATAGGGTTTCATTGCTTTACTTGTTGATTTGTTTGACACGCACTATTTTCTATACACCGATAGAAATCATGCCTATATGGACCTAAATGCTTTACCTACAAACATAAAAAACATGTACAAAAGTATAAGTATTTCCTTTGTTCACGTGTTTTTTTTTCTATACACTATTAGACAGTATGCCTAATAGGATTCAAATATCATTGATCATTCGCTCAACTTGTACTATTACTGTGCGATTGTTAGATAATGTGATTTGCCAATATAGATACCACGCCTATAGGACACTGACGTCTATCTATGGTATACTCTTATAAAATCAACATTAGTAATCTGATCACTCCTATCACTTTATTGCCTCACCAACGATTAGAAATCATGCCATTAGGACTTGCAATGTTTCTCCACGCTGCTTATGCACAACGCGATTAATAATAATCACATAGGAAGCATATTTATAAGATTAATAACGATCCAATTTGCCCATATATTAGCCTATAAATATAGCACTACCTATTTGATAGTAGAATCATATAGAAATCCCTCCTACAAAACTAAAGGATTCTGAGTCTTAATTTTGAATCGTCCACTGCTTAATCTGACAAACAGTCTGTGTGATTCATTGTTTATTTGTGGAGGCTAATATGAGCCGCTCTTTTTTGTTATGTGCAGTCCTATTTGTTTTTGTATGCGCGATTAGTTTTATCATTTTTTAGTATCCTAAGTAAGTCTAGAACCACCCAAATACAGGTCCAAAGCCTCCTGGACCATAGGCATGGGACGTGTAGTGCATGCATAGGACACGACTTAGAATTGAATTAGAATGCTTTAGGTAAACAACTTCAACATTGTAATCGGGTAGCAGGAGATGATAGTCTGTGTTCGCTGAATAATATGACCAACTCCTATCTAAAAATGGTTGCGAAATATTATTTATGTTGCAGGGGGTGATCCTTTAGGCTAAAAAACATAGGGACCCCCCTACCCTCCTTTATATATTTGTTATTGATACTTAGTTGTTTAATATAGACCATCATAGTTGTATCTTCGTACCAATTCTCATTTGAGTTATAATTTAATTCATCGACCTTTATATTCTCTTTTGTTTATTTGATTATCTAGCCTAATTTCATAATCCACATAGTCTTAAGTTCGGCCGAGATCCACAGTTCTGGACCTCGAAGAGTGCCTAACACCTTCTCTTTGAGATAATTTGAGCCCTTACCCGATCTTTGGTAACGTCGACTATTCAAACAGAGTCATTTGCATAATAGATGCCCTAACGCACCTCAAAATCGTTAGGTGGAGACTCTTCTATGTTAACACTCCACCATATCTCTTCATTTAAAAGAGTTTTCACATGCCGAAACCTGATTTCGAGAGAAAAAGGGGCGACAAGGCAGCTACCACCGCAATGCAGGTACATCAAATCCAGCTCTCATCGAACACAACAACATCATCAGCCAATATCTGCACGCAAGTTGCAGAAATCTAGTATGAGTACAACCAACCCCATGTACTCAGTATGTAACAAACCTAACCTTAGGTTGAACGTACTGACGAGCTAGAGCAAAGGTTGGGTCAAACACCAATAGCCAACAACAGTTCATAACAATGTAAAGCGATGAAAAAAAGAAGTAACTCGGGGATAAAATGCTCACATTTTCATAGTTTTTCCGAATATAGTTCCAATTTTCAAGTATATCAGCAAAAACCCAACTCCTTTACCGAAATCGTCGTAAATACGAGTAACTTTAAAAACTGTGAGTTTTTCCCAAAATCCTTTCAACAATAAATATGATGTTTCATTTTCCTTTCAAATAGCAAGTGCAAAATACCTCTCTATGCCCATATATCAAGATGTGTGAGAACTCATAAATGACGTGATGTTATACAGCATGAGGAAAAATGCATCTCTATGCCTTTATATCAAGTGTGCATGCCAAATGCGATGCAAATCAGTGATAATGACCATACGCATACTCATAGAGTATAAATTCACTAAGGCCTCCGAGTCACTCAGTCCTCTCATTCACCCAATCCTCCCAGTCACTCAGTCCTCCCAGACACTCATTTCTCACAGTCACTCAGTCCTCCCAGTCACTCAGCACTCACACTCAGTAGTTACCTGCTCTCACTGGGGGTGTGTACAAACTCCGGACGGTTCCTTAAGCCCAAGCACTATAAACGGAAAGGATAACTCACGTGCTATGGTATCAATATTAGAATCTGCACGGACAACTCACGTGCTGCACAGACAACTCATGCTCCATAGTATCAATATCACAATTTGAACCGATAACTCACGTGTTGCACATACAACTCACATGTTAAAGTATCAATATCATCACAATCAGGCCATCAACCAGCCTCAGTCATCAATATCTCCAATCTCTCGGAATCTCAATGGCATGAAAATTAAGCTCTAAAATAATGTTGTGATGTATCAATAAATGGTAACAGAGACTGAGACATGATATGCATATGAAGTCGTATGACTGAGTATGTAATGCAATGAAAGCAGATAGCTCAACAGCAGAAACGACCTCGGTGCATCTCAACATAATAAGAATGTAGCCTACACATGGTTTCTAACATGAATCACAACTCAAGAGCTCAGGTACATAGAAATTTCATGGTTACGGGTAAGACCGGGTAACTATACAGTACCATAGAAATAATGCAATTACAATTTACACGGTGCACGCCCCTCACCTAGAATGTGTGTCAGCTAAACAACAATCACGAAACACGTAATTCGGGGTTTCATACCCTCAGCACCAACTTTAGAAGTTTTATTTACCTCAAACGAGCCAATCCCAATATTGAGCAAGCCAAGCGATGCTCCAAAAACTCCATCCCGTGTGTTATGACATCCGAACGGCTCGAAACTAACCAAAAACAACTGAAGTACATCAAACAATGCTAAAAGAACCAATCCCAGTAGAAAAAGATCAAATCTTGAATCAAAAGCAAAAAAGTGGCCAAAAGTCCAACCCAAGCCATGCCTCGAAACCCGATAAAACTCACAAAATTCGTCAATCCACTCAATTATGAGTCCATCCATACTAGTTTTACTCAAATTCTACTCCAAATCGGTGTTCAAAACTCGAAAATTTGATTTATTCAGTTTTTGACCAAAACCCCTAATTTCCTCTTTAAATTCATCATCCAATTGCTAAAAATGAAGATGGATTCATGAATTGTAATCAAAATCGAGCGTAGAACACTTACCCATTCCTTGTGATGGAAATTGCTCCAAATATTCCTCCATTCCTTAGTCCATCTGTGTCAGGACCCCAAATCCTAACCGGCCGTGATGGCGCTTATCGTGGAACTAGGCTAGCCGACTACCGGGTGTTCACAATTTCTTTTGAAAATCCCATTTAAGATTCAAGCAATTCATAACAATATACATGAAGTTTACTTAACATAATAGGCAAGTTATATGTATATATATATATATATATATATATACAGTACCGCCATCCCCAAAACCCGAAACCAACATGTCATGGCATCTAGTGATATAATCCAAAATAAAGTATTATGATACAAAACTCCGAATCAAAGATAAATACAATAGGAAGGGAAAGCAGAGATGATGCGAACGCTGAACACTATATCGCCACGATCCGACTCCGCTGGGATATATATATAAGCTAATGCTCGATATCTGCTCCTGAATCTGCACACAGAGGTGCAGGGAGTAATGTGAGTACGCCAACTCAGTAGTAATGGAGATAAATCAAGTCTGAGTAGTAAGGAATGACATAAAAATCAATGCCATCAAGTCACAATATACACAACCTTACTTTCCAATAGTATACATAGATATACGAAATCATCATGCCTTAGAAATCAACTTCATAAAAGTCCTTAAAACAATGCACATTTTTTTAACAACTTTAAAAAAAAGATTTGGTATGCAAAATGAATGTATTAAAATCATAAGTAACCCCTCGGGCGAAAACATGTTTCATAATTAGAGCCTCGGGCATGCCTCGCAATCCCTCAGCACCTCACAATCACTCAGCACCTCACAATCACGCATGCCTCCCAATGACTCAATCACTCGCACTCGCTATGCTCACTTGGGGTGTGTACAGACTCCGGAGGGGCTCCTTCAGCCGAAGCGCTAATAGCACTCAGCACCTCACTATCACTCTTGGCCCTCGGCCATACTCAGTGGAACCACTCGAAAAGCCCCTCGGGGAAGTAATAGAACGGGGTACTCAACCCGAAAACATCATTTTAATGCTCATGTAGTGTAAATCAGGCTGAGTTTAAAATAAAACAATATGCACAATGATGCTGAGTAAAACCATCAACAGGTAGTGAGGAAAATACCAGTAACACACCCTTAATGGGTCTAAAAAGATCAGCACGAGGTCCCAAATACGGCTCACAAACCAAATAATTCACAAATCCTTAGAACATGATTTAACATAAGATTTTGAGTAAATATGCGACTTATTAGTCGCCGCGAAGAGGACCTAGTCTAATCCAAAAACCAGTACGCGCCACATATTCGTCATCCGACATGTGCGCCGTTCCAAATTCAGTGAGAAAACAATGCAGTCCGGGGTTCCATACCCTTAGGACAAAATTTAAAACCATTACTTACCTCTACCGGGCCGCGACACTAGTCCGCTATGCCTTTTCCCCTCAAATTGGCTCCTGATTGCTCCAAATTTAGCCAAAAACCAGTTAACATCATCAATATATACTCATGGAACATAACCCAATCGAAAATCATCAAATTAAACAAAAATCTCGAAATTCGGCCAAACCCGAGCCCACGTGTCAGAATTCGAAAGTTTTACATCACTGGAAACCTCGTCCTCCCACGATACTATACATAACAAGAACACTAAATTCGGACCATAATTGCCATTCCAAAATCTCAAAAGAAATCCCAATTCCTTCCTCCCATTTTTCCAACTTTTCACACCCAAATCCTTAAATTTTCAAGCCTAATCTCAATAAAATAGGATAGGAACGGGATTAACAAATCAAAGAACTCACCTTTGCTGAAGAACCTTGAAGCCCCCTATCAAAACCCCTTTCAATGGACTCCCCCGCATGCAATTTGATGAAAAACTAATAAATTTCGCGAAGACGGGTCCTTTTATACTTCTCTGCACAATCATTGCCGCACCTGCGAACAACTGGTCGCACCTGCAGTCCCAGGGTGTGCACCTGCGATAACCAACTTAACGGACAAAATCTCGTACCTGCGACCAACCTTACACACCTGCGACATCGCAGGTGCGACAAACACCTCGCACCTGCGGACCTCTCCTACACATCAAGACTTCTCACCTACGACCTCACCTTCCGCTCCTGCATGATCGCACTTGCGACTCCCCTTTCGCAGGTGCGAAAACACCAGGAACCAGCACAGCAGATTTTCCAAACATTCACTCCAACTTCCCGTCAACCATCCAAATCAATCCCGAGCCGCTCGGGGCCCTAACCAAACATACCAACATATCCCATAACATCATTCAAACTTAGTCAAGCCTTTGGAACACCAAAAAGAACACGAAAACACCAAATTTACATCAAATTCAAGCCTAAGAACTTTGAAACTTCAAAAATTCGCCAACTACACCGATACCAACCAAAACACCTCCGATTAACCTGAAATTTTGCAGACATAACCAAAATGACAATATGAAACTGTTCCAACTTCCGGAATTCCATTCCGACCTCGATAGTCTATTTTCCACTGCCGACCGGAAATCGCCAAGAGCTAACTTTCGCCAATTCAAGCCTAATTCTACACTGGATATCACAAAAATATTTCGAACACACTCCTATGTCCTAAATCACCTAGAGAAGCTATTCGAGCCATAAAATCCACATTCAGAGGTCGTTTATCAATAAGTCAACTCTTAGTTGACTTTTTCAACTATTAGACTACTTTAAAAGGCTAAATGCCTAAACTATCACCATAACCACTCCGGACCCTAACCAATTGATCCAACATATCAAAAATAAGATATCGATACATGAAAAATGCAGAAATAGGGGAAATGGATAAATCTCACGGAACGACCGGTCGGGTCGTTATAATCTGCACAGTGTTTTTTGCATTTGCGGACACTAGGTCGCACCCGCGACCTTCGCTTCTGCAGTGAGAATGCCATTTCTGCGAAAATGTCCTTGTCCAGCAACGCTCGCACCTGCGGTACCCGCGCTTATTTTTCTGCTTCTTCGATCTTCCTCACCCAGCCTCTTCTCGCTTCTACGACTCCTCTAACGCTTCTGCGACCATCGCACCAGCGCAAATCAGCCGCACATGCGATCACACCAGATATGCCACCAGTAGCTTGGCCAAATATGATCCAAACAAATTCGAACCTTGTCTGAAACTAACCCGAGCCCCTCGGGATCACGTCCAAACATGCCAACAAGTTGCATAACATAATACTGACTTACTCGAAATGACGAATCGCACCTCAAATCGAAATTAAAGAACTTCTAACATCCACATCTCGCGCCGAAACATACCAAATCAACTCGGAATGAACCAAATTTTTTTGCACACAAGTCCCAAATGACAAAACGAAGCTATATTCCCAGAATCATAATCCGAATTCCAAACTTTCAAATATTCATTTTTTGCAAATTTGTGCAGAAACCTTCTGATCACGCTCAACTATGTCTAATAAATGACTAAGCGGGCGTTGCAAATATAATCCGGGGTATTATGCTTAGGGTCGATCCCACAGGGAGTTAACGTATCAAGCAAGCTGACAGAATACTAAACTTTCACTTAGTGTTGTTTAAACTACTACAACTAAATGAAAATATTAAAACTAAATATTAACTACAATAAGGTGTAAACAATTGTAATAAAGGTCTAAAGTTATAGTTTCTCCCGTCGGTGAACTTCCTTCTCGGATACTTCTTATAGTTTGATTAGTTGTCTCTATCAATCATGAACACTCTATCTACCATAAATCTCTCCCAAGTAACTATGAAAATTTACTAGACGCACTCTCTCAAGTTACGCTAGCTAGATTGCATTACAGTTCACTT